>LPNX010155416.1:7308-65439 GCA_001517045.1 Pseudotsuga menziesii
TTTGGGGGGGGGGTTGGAACACCATGAAGGGTTTTTTATAACTAGTTCATAGTTTGAGATTAAAATTTAGGTCCTAAGTTCATATTGCTTCTTCTAGGTCCCACGGGTCATGTAGTTCCTCCAAAAAATACACATGCCTTGTATAGGAAATTTTTAACATATGACTGAGATAAGTTCATCATTTTGAGAATGAATATACCAAGGATGGTTCTATACTTCCATGCCATGGTCTAGGGATAAAAGGTGAGGTACTAGTCCATAACATATATTTCTATGAAGCTCACATGCCATGTTTCATCATTTGGGGAATCACACATGTTGTTAATACATAACCTTTTTCCTACGAGTTTGGTATGGTGGTGATTTCAAGGTTTGAAATACTTGATATGTAATTTCTTGGGGATAAGGGAATTGTTGGTGCAAAATCATAGGTTCTAATCAATGGAATCTATCTCTAACCCTTACATGTCATGTGTGGGGCCTTAAGCCACACCATAAGCCATGCATAGGAAATATATGGCATGTAAGTAAGATGTTGCGTGATATTTGAATCTAGGTTTATTACACCAAGGATGGTTTGCATGACCCAATTTGTGGCCCCGAGTGAAGACATGGATTTTTAGTCGATAAAATGTGGCTTTCAGGTTATACATAGGCCATCCATGAGGCCCTAGCCCATCTTTTACCTATGACATGGATATGGTTGGAATTTTTATGTTTCTCACATTATGGATGGCTCTTCATGATTAATCCATCATTTGATACCAAAAACCATGTTGTTGGGACAAAACATTTGTTAATGGGGATTGTGGTATTTGCATAATAACCCATGGCATTGCATAGGACATGTGTAGGGAACCCTTAGCTTCCTACATGTGATATGTGGCCACCACATTGAGTAGGGGCACACTAGGGATGGATCTTGAGGACCATTCCATGGTATAAGAAAAAATATAGGACCTTATGTTGTCATTATCCTTGTGAAGGGCCCTACACATAATTACTTCACCTTACAAGTGAGATATGGTGGCCATTTCAATATGTAACATTGATAAGGATGATTATTGTGGCATAAAGCATGGCCCACGAACTAAATTTATGGTCTTATGCCATATTAAATTTCTATGCGGTTGATGGTACATGCATGTTAACATAGACTACCACATAAAAAGTTAACATAGACTACCACATAAAAACTATGTATAGAAACTCTAGCCTACATGTAATAATGTGGCTTATAAGTGATGCACCATAAATCCTTGAGACAACACATAATCTCTATGGAGGGAATACTCTTTCAACTACAAGTGGTATATGTTTGTATTTTGATATTTATAACATCAATAACGATCTCTTGGCCCACACCATGGAATAGGGTTTAAATTTATGACCTAAGTTCACACCATTTGTTTACGAGGTCATGGACCATCATGATTCCCTTGACCATCACATAGCATGAATCTGCATAGAAACTATCTAGTCTAGATGTGAGATATGGTCATCATTTTGAAAAATTGCGCATAGGGGATGATTCTTGATGAGTGACTTAAAATATAGTTAAAACTATGGTCTTAGGATGTAACATTTTCCTCTAAAGCTCATGCTCCATATACGGGGCCCCAAATTAGCACCACTAGCCCTCCACAAGGAATCTTTGACATGTAAGTTGGATATGGTCATGGCCATTTTGAGGTTTAGATAAAAAACATGGATGGTTACAAATGATACCAAAGTAAAGGTTTCATGAGCCATAATTTGTGGGGTCCTTGGCCACTACGTAGGACTTATAAATGGGAAATTTGTCATCTGATTAGGATATCAAAATAATACCATTATAGACCATGAAGCAATTGAATTATTTTTTGAAAATGTATGGGTACATTTTGTTTCCCAAGATCTACAGTGCCTAATCAAGACTCTAGATTTCTAGGCAAGTTTTGGGCAATATTGCAGCAAAGGATGGATATAGATATAAATCATTATATTTATTTTCATCCCTAGACCAATACGAAGAGTAAAGTTATGAGTATAACTTTGGCCCAATTTTTTATGGGATATAACTACAAGCACCCAATGCGGTGGAAAAGTAAATTATATTAGCACTCTTATAACATGGTAATTCCCTAGACTTCCACATAAGGCCTACATAGGAAATGTTTATCATATGAGTAGGATATAGTAAACATATTTACTACCCTAGACACAAAGAATCATATTATAGGGCATATAACCTCTATTTTGATTCCCAAAACAAGATAAAGGATGTGAGAGCCATCCTTGATGTGCAAAACCTAGAAATACTCAATTTACAAGGCCTTTGTGGTGGTTTTTGATTATGTGCATGGTCCATGATCTATAAAATCCTCTTTTAGGACCTAATATGTTGATGTTCCTCCTCTCACCATTCACACAACCCCAAGAACGATCCCCAATGCACAAAACCCTGAAATGGCACTCATACAACACGTATAGTCCAAATATTCCTTTAGAAGGCTTGTGTGGTGTTTTGGGATCATGTCCATAGTCCATAAACTGTAAAATACTCTTTTACCCCTAATAAAAAAAAGTATAATTTACTCGTAAACTAGGACCTACAAGACAATAACACCAATTTTTCAACCTAGAAAGTATCAAGATAAATGGCAAATTATATAATGATCCATTTTATATCAATAGGAATAATCTTGGGTGAAAATAACTAAAATACATAGGTGGTGAGGCTATATACCACCCTTTTTTATGAAACACACTCATCATTACTATGACTAAGCATACCCAATTATCTCTATGTGGGATGGTTTTATGTCAAAAATCCATTACTTTCTTGAACAACGTCTTTGGGAAAATACCACAATGATGTCAGATTAGAATTCGAGCATTCTATGTGGAAGCTCCCCTCTAAGATGCCTAGGTAAGAAAACCTTCCAATCATGTCTTGGGGTTTCATCCATAACTATGTATAAACTTCAGTTTGAAGAAATAATATTGTTTAATAACCATCCTTGGATCTCTTTACATGTTTGAACCTATATGCTTTAATAAATTTGATTCTATTTTTGCACCATACCATACCATAACGCTAAACATTTCACATAATTGTTGATACATAATATTAACAAGGAGATCAATTACCATCCTCAAATCCCCTTTAAATATTACCTTTTTAAATCCCATGTGTCATTTCCCCAATAAGGTTTCATCAATATTGTAATATTGTTAAAATTTACAGATTCTATCAGTATTGAATTTTATTCATCTTCATAACAGAAGTCCATAATCATTAACCATTTACACTTTGTAATCTTGCGAAAATTTACATATTTCATCAATATTAAATTTTATTTATCCTTAACACTCCACAATCCCTCACCATTGCCATTCATCATGTTCTATCATTTCACAAAGAAATATTTATTCCATACATGATTAAAGAAGAGACATCATATACACAATACTTTTGATGCCTATACAAATTTTATGAATCCAAAGGACTATAAGCCATGTGCATGAAAATTGTTTTTCAACTTAGACATTTTTTGTATTTAGAAGCACATTAACTTTTTATAAAAAAAAATGAAATAATATTTTTAGATCTTTTAATGAAGGAGGTAAATACAAAAACTTCAATTTGGGGCTTGCATCTGAAATTGCAATCCCTAGTTGAAAGGGGTTATTATTTCTCTATTGTTCACCACCATCACCATGGAGAAGATGATAATGAGGGTAGATGTTTAGTAGGAGATCATGTGATGTCCCCGAACCTTGAGATAAGGCCAAAGGTGCTACAATTAAGACTAACTAAAGTTTAATAACAATGGATATAGATAAATTACGATTGATTTGACTAACCATTCACCCAAATTACTTAAATTCTATATATTTAATTATAACTAAAGTTTGCGACACTTAATTGTGACACTCAATTAATTAATTTCCAAAGTGCAAGATAAAGGTTGTAATTGAAACAAGAACATCAATAATACATGATAATCATCATATTCATTGTGAATAGCTAATTTATGTATTTTGGGTTTGTTTGATAGTATAGTTTATAAATAACCAAGTATTGATGTCATTGATTATTTGCAAATTAATCTACTTTTTCGGTGTTATTATGTGTGTGTTTTTAGTGAGCATAAAAAGTAAGGAAAACCACACATCATGGAGCATACATAGACTGCAATCTACAGCCACACCGAAACCATAGCAAACAAGAACACCGAATGCAACTACAACCCTCAAAATAGGCCACTACTACATCACGGGGGGTTCACGAGGGAGGCAATATCATATCACGCCCATTCATATTGGGGATTTGACTACTCCTAAAATCCTAAAAAATATATTGCCTTGTATTAAGGGGTGAAGGGGGAATTTTTAATTTGAGATAGTAATATGAATATCGAGGGTTATTTTATTTGGCTGGGCTTAGGAATAACCTCCAAATCGTGGGATGGATTCATATCTCCAAATCATGGGCTCAATTCATACCTCCAAATCATGTGTTGGATTCATATTAGTCCTAGGTTTTGCTAAGGAATAACCTCCAAATCACGAGCTAGATTCATACCTCCAAATCATGGGATGTATTCATATCAGTCTTAACTTCTGCCAATGAATAACCTTCAAATCATGGGCCGGATTTATACCGCTAAATCATTGAACTTATAAATTCTTCCTTTTTTAGATTTTTTTTTGGTTGGGGTTTAGATGGGTATTAAGATTCAATCAAACCTTTCCCCATGACAACCAAGAAAAGTGAGATCAATCTTTCTTGGCTCAATAAAACTAAGAAAAGTTAGATCAATATTTCTTAACTAATTATTTCTTTCAACTTTTTGCATTCTTCTTTAACATTTCTACATTGCCAATTAGGAATAGTTGTTAGATTGAGTTATACTTGGCACATTCATAATTGTAATTTCAATTCTTATACGCAAGCTATCTGTCTTAATATTGTATTGGAACTGACATGAACATAGGTGAAAATCTAAATCCTTATTTGCATACCCTATGTGTTATTGTTGCCATGAAATGGTATCATATAATTTTCACCATTTGTGTATCTTTATAACTATTGCATGCTTGAAACTTTAGAATGGATATTTTTCCCTCTCCTGTAAAGTTTAAAAAACTAGATATAACCCAAGAAAATGTAGCTAAATGTTGTTAATTCTCTTGATTGCAAGAATAAATGTAGAGGAAGTGGAGGAAATTCATTGCATCTTATTATGAATGACCCAAATCCAAATTATGCACGTGATAAGATGGAGTTATTGGAAAGTAAGAGGAATTTTTATATGTTCATTTGGGTTCAAACATCAATGATGTATTTTGATAGGAAGGTAGGGAAGTCCATCCATGAAAGGGTTTCAATTTTTCACTTTTATGGGGTAAAATTTATTAATCTTATAGAAAACATGATCTCTCTATGGCTATGTTAGAATTTACATGATATAAAATTGGTAGATTCATAGGTTGTGGTGTGAAACATCTACAATTCTCATATTTTCTAAGCATTGCATTGACTATTGGACTATGAGTGTTTTACATTATTTGTTACATTGATCTCTTGATCGGGTTGTCATTTAATCCCCATTACTATTTCGTTGGGTCTTCCACTATCCAACAATACAAATTGATTTGTTTCCCCTACAATCCAGGTTGGATCATTATTAGCATTATACTATTATTTTATTTAGCATCTGGTTTGCTTATTACTAATATTCGTTAGGGATATTGTTTGTTACAACTTGATAATATGATATAAATGGGGTATTAAAAATGGGAACTTGATAAAAATGGATACCTACAATATATGGTGAAACTAGGGGTTTTCTTAATTGGAAAGGTATATTGGGAGGGGGGTTCAACAATACAATTATAGGAGTTGTTTTCCAATATTTAGTGAAATTTGAGATATTCTTTAATATCTTGCGAACGGTCGTGCTATGCAACAAGTTCACTAAGTGAACCCCATTTACTACATATGTTTCAAAAGTCCCATGAAATTTTTCCACGAAACAATTAAAATCATTTCTTTCGTGGAAAAACAGTTTTAGTTTGTTGAAAATTTTGAAAAATATCCCGACGTTCCTCGCTATTGCGACAAAAATCAAATGTCGTTATTGTGCCGAAAGTTATTTATTGTCTCTCTTGCGACGAGAGTCCTTTATTATCTCTTTTGAGACGAACATGAAACGTCGCTATTGCGACGCAATGTTATGCTCCATCGCTCTTGCGACGAAAGTGGATCTCTAAAGAAATAGTGAATATGTATGAGTCCCATTGTGGCTTGCTATGATTATGCCGTAGTTTTTCTATTTCCATGGGGTTCTTATATTATGTAAAATTATGAATAAAATGGAATTACATAATAGTTTAATATTTAACAAAAGTTTTCTTGCGAAGAAACAAGGGTACCATGGTACCATCAAAGGGAAATAGGAAATGTGGTGCATGAGTGATATGGATTATTGCTCATCCTTTGAAGTACAAATTTCCTTGCGCATGCTTCTTTATAGATATTTCCCATTAATATTTGTCTTGGGAAGTCCTCTGGAGGTTTCCCCTTGCTTCTTAGCAAGGGCACACTTGTCGTATGCAACTCTTGGAGGAAACCATTATTCACCTTTATTCATGGATGATTTCCATTTGAGTTGGTAGCTTTCCTCTCCCATGAGCATTCTCCATTCTCCCATTTGAATGTTCTTCCTCTCCTTTTTCATGGACTAACTTGTATGAAACCATAGTTGTTATGCCTACAAATGAGGAGAGAACCCCATGGAAATATATATGTGAAGATCCTATGGGAAGGTTGGGACCTGCTACTAAGAAATGATATTTTTTAAGGAACCATGTTTGGAAGGTCCACGACAACTGAATAGACCTCTATTAAAATCAATAACCCTGTTAGTGCTACTGCTAGACATTTTGATCCAAATGATCTCCTTTAGGTCATTCAAAGTAGGAATTCAACAGCCTTGGACTCTTTTTCCCTACACTGGAAGGGAATAAAATTCCTAAGGTATTATGGAGAAAATAATGGGAAGATAATCCTAATTATGTTGTGAAATAGAAGAGAGTTTCATAGTAGACAAATGGTTGGATGAGTTCTTGGAGTGCTTATCAATGCTAATATTGGCCTTGTGATGAGAGCAATGAAATGGGATAAGTGAGAGTATATCCTTGTACAAGCTTCCTTTACCTTGGTGGCATCATAGCCTAGCTTATGGGTGGAACCAATAATTTTTTACTATGGTTGGGTGGTGAAAATGCTCCTCAAAAACTAGCTCAATGGACTTCACTTAAAAAAAAATAAGTATCCATAATCAAATTCACATGGAATGCTCATGTTAAAATTTTGTTTGATAATGGGAAAAGAATGAATTTAAAAAATGCATGTTATTTCTTTTGTTGATTGTATGTGCATACAAATTTGAAATTATATTGATGTTAGAGGTATAAATTAGCATGAAAATGGATTATTGGAGAATGGATTTGATTTTTTATGCCCTGATGTCCAAGGGAGGCATCTGTGTATGTCATAAGGACTAAGTAAATAATTTTTTTTAGGTCAAAACAAAGGCAACTTCCACAGGTGCAATCTCTGACAAAATATATCTTCTATTTTGACTCACTATGTCACTTATATTTTCCAAATTTAATATAGAGTGATTGTGACTAATATGTGTAGTCACAAGCTATTGAAAAAGGGATTGTAACATAGTTAATTACAAATATGAAAGAGTATAGCCATGTTATGACAATTATTTCACTGCTCCTATTATTTTGTTATTTTTCCAAGAGAGATTGTATTTTGTCAAACTTTGTCTCGATTATGTTCATTTACGAAAATCCATCAAACTATGTGTTAATTTTTACCATAATAGTGATAATGAATTGCCTATAATTTGGAAAATTGCACTTTACTTATTTTTTTCCAATACTTTGGCTAGGCATTATTTATTTTATCCTTGAACTCTTATTTCTTCAACCATAAAAAATGGGCCCTAGATATAACCAATTGTAGGCATTAGGTGGTTTATATTTAGTGAAGGACTTAGACCTATTCCACTTCCAATATCACCCTTTGTCCATAGAGAACTATATGCCTAGCTTAAGAAATAAAGATTCCAAGATCAAGATTTTGACCCTGTACTCCAAAATGATCTAATCATTTATCATGGGACTCAAATTATACTTTAATAATTTGTATGGGACTCAATGTCTTTCTTAGCTATCAAATAATTCCTTTGCAATCATTTATTACATTTCCTTAAGAATAAGAGGGTTGAGAACCAATGGATATTGGCTAGAGATTTCCTTTTCTAGAAGTGACAAAAGTATCAATGTTAAGCAGAGCAACAATCAAAGTGATGGAGCAATAAGCAGGTATGATGACAAGCAACAAGAAAAGTGTAACACCCCAGTTTTGACCCCATTGCAATGATGTAAATAATCATGGTATGGAGCTGGGAAAAAGACCCACCATCAATTTAGTATTTATGTTTTGGAAATTAAGGTGTGGTCGATGGTATATTTTTTTTTATGCTAGTTGAACATTAACATCTAAACATTATGTTAAAATTGTAATTTTTAATTAAAACCCATAGCTGGATATGTCAATGCAACTAAATGATATGGGGGCATGATTTTTCCTGAGGATGAGGGAGTGGGGGATTGGAAGAGTGGGGAAATTCGAATTTGGCAGAGCCCCACTTTGGGAAAAAAAAATTATGAATTTCTTGGGAAAGAAAACACCAAAAACGGTCACCTTTTCCTCATGCGGTAGCATTTCACCTTCCCTCATGAATTGGAATGAAAAAAATGTTTTTGGAAAAACAATTGGGAATTCATGAGGCATCTAGCAAGCCGAAAATGATTCTAATTCTGAACCTTTCTGAAATTTCCCCTGTCTAGTGATCTGAATCCTTCACATTTTTGGGTTTCCTCTGTGGATTGTTCTCTCTCACATTTTCCCATGTCTACTAGTTGTTTTCCTGAATGCGATTGCCTCGAATCCGATTTAGTGTGTTTGATTTGAAAGGCTGACAACATTTTCATTTTGGAATTTTGCAGCAATCAGTCTGGCACCTGCAATGTTTAGAAATTTGTAAATTTCTATGTGTGTATGTAATCCCTAGCATCTCCTACATTTTGATAAATCCTAGGACTGAGATCCCTATGTGTGCATCTACGTTTGGAATTTGAATTGATTGAAGGAATGGAAATAGAGTCTATACTTTCTTGATAAACCTAGTGTGTGAAAGAACCTCATATACCAATCTAGAAGGATGGTTTTCTTCTTTGCATGCCCTGAATAGCACTAGAAGGGAAGGCATGGCCCAAGGGACTATGTAGCAGAGAAGGGAATGATTCCTGGTGTTGGGTGTGTAATTGTTTAGAAATCAAGCTAGATCCAGTGTGGGTGTTCATAGCTCTAAGGTTGAGCTCACTATCTTAGCAGTCAGTCTTTCCACCCCCTTGACAACCTGATAAACCCAACTGGAAGGATGGATTGGTTGATAGCTTGATAAACCCATCTGTTGGCTTGGTTGTGTCTCATGTGAATTTTGCTAAGTGTAAAAAATTGCCTGTGTAAGTCTGATAAACCCAACTGTGTTGGCTTGACTGAATTTTAATTGTATCCTTGGCTATTGGTGAAGTCTGCTAGTGTTCCTTATTCTTTGGGGAAGATCATACCCATATCGGGGCTAGAAATGTTGCTGAGAGATTAAAGAGCACATTGGCCTATGGTTGGGTGGAACATTGCAGGGACATAGCAAGTTGTGGGACGAGCTTCTTTCAAAGATAAGTATTCTTGTGTATTTAAGTTCTATAACTGTACTTCCTTCTGAATTATTTTGAAATTATCATGAACATGTTGAATGCATGAATGTGTTGAATGAATGAGTTGCTTCAGCTGTATATATCATGTACATTTCATTATGCATCTGTTTTTTTATATGCTTTTATAAAATGCATTATTATATTATGTTCATGGGGCTTAGTTTTCCCGGGTTGTTAGATGTTAGTCACGTCCTCTCCACTGAGTAAGGGTTGGGGACGTGACACAAAGTGATGGAGCAACAATCAGGTATGATCACAAGCAGTGTGATGAGAGAAAATGATAGAGCAGCAAGAAAATAAATGATGACAGAGAACAAGAGCAACAAAAATGCACTCCATAATAGCTAATAGATGATAACAAAGCACAAAAGATATGCATGCTAGTAACCAATAGTGAAGCAGATGACAGTGTGATGACAAAGATTCCATTAGCAGCAAGAAGAGTGATGTCACTATTAGGATCAGCTCCATTATATGTTGATGTCACAAAGTGAGTGTTCAGGAAGGGCCTTGATTGTGAAGAGTTGACAAAAAAACAACAGCTTATGAAAGTTTTCATTGGGAAGGTACAAATAATGTTGTGTTCTACATATTGAAAATTATCCCCTACAAATGAAACGAATCTCGAAGAGCTTGGATAGTGTCCATATGATCAAGGTGGATACTTTATTATCAATGGCAGTGAGAAGGTTCTGATTGCTCAAGAAAAAATGAGTACAAACCATGTTTATTTTTTTAAGAAATGACAACCAAATAAATTCTCTTATATTGCTGAGGTGAGGTCTATGTCTGAAGCACAAAACAAGCCATCGAGTAGTATGTTTATTCGCATGCTTTCAAGAGCTAGTGCGAAAGGGGGTTCATCAGGGCATTTTATTCGAGCAACATTTCCATATATTTGTTCTGAAAAAGCAATTGCACACAAGAAAAAAAAAGTGAAATGCTGCTGGTTTCTGGGTTTTTTATGTCTCTAGTTTTTTCTATGAGACTCATGCTAGTAGCAAGAAGAAACCTCAGCCTTTAAGGGAGAAAACAAGGTGTGCTTAGTTGTTATTCTTTTATAGGTGATCAAGGAGTAGAAATGGTGAATATCTCTACAATTAGAAGTGACTGGTCAAGGCTATGGTTGAAGCTTGTCATTTAAATATCATGACAATATGCAAGTTGAGGAGTTTATGAATGCACATATTCATAGGTTATAATATTACAGAAGAATATGGTGTTTTGAGGTGTCTATGGAGTAACAGGTTATTTTGGAAATCGTACATGGTCTATGGAATATCAGTGATAAATGGAAATGGTAAGGATATTGTTTAATGGTTGATCAAACCCAAAGGAACTAGTCGTGTAGTAATAAAATTTAAGAAATGTGCCTGGGAAGATTTTTGAGGGTGAAGGATTGTTGACCGTCTACTCACAATGATCAATGTTTGTGATTGTTTTTAGCATTGGGATTTATCCCACATTGGCAGTGTAGTTGAGGTATTATTTCTTTATAACGCCAGGTCTTAGTAATTCTTATCGTCACATAGTGTAAAGGTTTACGGTGGGGGCTCTGGGTGTTTGGACTCCACGAGAAGCTCACCATCCCAGAGCTTAGCATGACCTGTTAGGCCCCTTAACCTTTTGGAAGATGTGGGAATAACATCTTGGTGAACGTGGCAATGCAACATTGAAATCAAATGTGTCATTGGCGTGGCATTGAGGTGGACAGAGAGGCGGACGCGGGATTGAGATGTGTCATAGACGTGGAAAAAGACCAGTTCGGTTGGCATGTTAGCATATGAATTATCAAGTGGGAACGAGTAACGGTGGACAGAGAGGCGGACGCGGTATTGAGATGTGTCATAGACGTGGAAAAAGACCAGTTCGGTTGGCATGTTAGCATATGAATTATCAAGTGGGAACGAGTAACTGGACTTTTCCATCGAGGACGTCATACTCTTCGAGATTGAAGATTTTCCAGTTTTTCTATATATTAAACATATAATTAAAATATATGTTAAATCACGTGAGAGTCATGGAATAATAGAGATGTTAATTGAAAGTTAAAAAGAAAACTTGTTGTTGAAAAGAAACAAAGAGATATTTAAACTTTTAGTTATATTTTAGTTGGAGTAAAAAGTTAAATAAAAATGATATAATTAAAAGGTGATTTCAAATGAAGAGTCATGTTTTTAGAAAAGGGTCACATTGTTTTGAAGAGTTGCATTACTTCCAAAGACATCATATCATCATCATTGACTTGTGATCATCATCACCATCATCCTCAACATCATCATCATCCTTGTTGTCATTGTTATTAGCATCTGTTAGTTTTTCAACATTTAAGCTAGCATTATATGGATCTTTAACTAAGAGAACAACAAGCACATCAATCAAACACAAGAGACAGTGAAAATAGTGTTTTTCCTTGGGGAAACCATAAATGGAGAAAAACCCACAACTTCCTCAAAGATAGAATCAAGACAAAAGGTAAAAC
Source organism: Pseudotsuga menziesii (assembly GCA_001517045.1). Lineage (NCBI taxonomy): Eukaryota > Viridiplantae > Streptophyta > Pinopsida > Pinales > Pinaceae > Pseudotsuga > Pseudotsuga menziesii. The sequence continues at coordinate 19,643 of LPNX010155416.1, forward strand.
CCCAAAATAGTAAGATGCACTCTCGACAGCAGTAACCTTCTTCTTCTCTAGCCCCAATGTCTTCTCCTTCCTCAACTATGCACTACACTTGACTGTGTATGTGATGTGTGCTAAATAGAGAATCTAGCTCTCTATTTATACTAATCTCAACATGACTAAAGACCTACTAGGGCCGACCTCTACTAGGAGATTATAATAACCCTAGTGCCCCAGAACTGTGGGGACTTTAACCCTTAGACAATCGGAGGGTTACCCACAATGAATTGACATGACTTGTTTACATTATTGATTATCCTGATCGAAACATCGGGGCATGACATGACATGACAACATCCTGAAATAAACATCGGGTTATAATAGATAAGAAATACAAGTGAATACATTCTGAAGCTATAATTACATCAACACTCCCTCTTAACTAGGAAGGTATTCTCTCGACACAATTTTCATCACTGGTCTTCTTCTCTGGATATTCTAGTCATCCGCATCTCCAATTCATCTTGTATTCAAGTCGTATTTATCTTCATTCCATCTTCATCTGAAGCTGGATCATCACTCGATCTGGATCATCATCACTGGATCATACTCAATCTGAAACATCACTGGATCATACTCAATCTGGAAAATCACTGGATCATCATCACTGGATCATACTCGATCTGAAACATCACTGGATCATACTCGATCTGGAAAATCACTAGATCATACTCGATCTAGAACATCTCTGGATCATACTCGATTTGGGACATCATAACTAGATCTATATCATCACTCGATCTAGATCATCATCACTATATCTGGATCATCACTCGATCTGGATCATCATCACTGGATCTGGATCATCACTCGATTTGGATCATCACTGGATCTGGATCATCACTGGATCTGGATCATCATCACTAGATCTGGCTCATCACTCGATTTGAATCATCACTGTTGGATCTGGATCATCACTCGATATGGATCTCTCAGAGTCATCATAACTAGATATGGATCATAGCTCGAACTAGATCTCCTTTATCACCATCATATGTGCTATCTCATGATTCTTCTCGTCACGGGAATTTCTACAGAGCCATCCTTCTTTCATGATGGGTGTATGCCTACCTCCTCATAGGTCTTTGGTAGCCCTTACATCTGACCTAATCATCAGAATGGCCAGCACTCACATCTGACCTGCTCATCAGAAAAGCGGTAGCCCTTACATATGACCTACTCATCATAATGGCCAGCACTAACATCTAACCTACTTGTCATAAAGGAGGTATCCCTTATATCTGATCATATAGGACCTAATCCTATAGTCACATCAGAATGGATAGCACTCACATCTGACCTACTCGTCATAAAGGTGGTAGCCCTTACATCTTTGTAGGAGCTCATCCCACATTAGAATGGCCAGCACTCACATCTGACAAGGGAGGAACTTAATCCTTTATCCATGAAAGAATGGTTCAGCCCTTACATCTGACCTACTCGTCAGAATGGCTATATCCGTTACATCTGATCTACTTGTCAGAATGGTGGTAGCCCTTACATTTGACCTACTCGTTAGAATGGCCAACAATCACATATGACATGGGAGGAACTTAATACTTTAACCATGACAAAATGGCTCAGCCCTTACATCTGACCTACTCATCAGAATGGCTATGGATCTCAGCACTCATATCTGACATGGAAGGAACCAATCCTCTCACCATGACATAATGGCTCAGCCCTTACATCTGACCTACTCATCAGAATGGCTTCTGGACTCATCACTTCCCCTTGGAAGGGACCTCAATATAGAGAACACCAAGCTTCTCCCTGAAGTGCTCGAACTTCACTCTGGCTAGTGGCTTCATCAACACATCAGCTATCTAGTCATCCACCACAACATATTGGAGCCTCACTGCTTCCCTCTGCACCATATCCCTGATATAGTGATACTTGATCTCGATATACTTCGACTTGTCATGGAACACCGGATTCTCTTACAACTTCACACAACTCTGGTTGTCACAATGTATACAAGTAGCATCCATCTAGAGATCAAATAAATTAGACAGTGGCTTCCTTACCCATACTACCTCACAACTAGCTGAACAGGCTGCGACATACTCTGCTTTAGTTGTACTCAGTGCCATACAAGATTTCTTCCTGCTAAACCAAGAGATCACACCTGATCCCATACTGAAGCAACACCCTGAAGTGCTCTTCCTATCGATGGCACTTCCTGCCCAATATGAATCAACATAACCCTCTAGGTTAATCTTCTGATTCATATCGTACTTAAGCCCATAATCAACTATACCCCTCGAGTACCTTAGAAAATGCTTTGCAGTAATCAAGTGAACATTTCGTGGATCTATCAAGAACTAGCTCAAGGTGTTCACAGCAAAGCAAATGTCTGGTCTTGTGTTCATCAGATACATCAAGGACCCAATCATCTGACAATAAATTGTAGCATCAATCGACTCTGATGAAGCATCACTCAATAACTTCAGGTTTGATGCCATAGTTGTGGCCATATCCTTCCAGTCCATCATCCCAAACCTCTTTAGGATCTCTCCTGCATACTTCCCTTGTCCAAGAAAGATTCCATCCACACTCTGCCACACCTCCATACCTAGAAAATAATGCATCATTCACAAGTCCTTCATCTTGAACTCGGAAGCAAGATTTATCTTCGTATTAGCAATCAACCCATCCATACCTGTCACAAATAGATCATCAACATATAGTAGAAGCATCACTGGGTTTCCATCTTCAACCTTGTAGTAAAGGTTGGAATCTTCTTTACTTTTGGTAAAGCCCAAACTGGATAGAAAGCTGTCAATTCTACCGTACCATGTCCTAGGTGCCTGTTTCAAACCGTACAGGGCTTTCTTCAATATACACACATGAGACTCCCTATCATGTGTCTCAAAACCAAGTGGTTATTCTAAGTACACTTTCTCTTCCACTACACCATTCAAGAAAGCAGTCTTAACATCCATCTGTTGTATCTTCCATTTCATCACTACAGCCAAAGCAAGTACTGATCTGATGGAAGTGTATCTGGCTACAGGTGCAAAGGTTTCTTCATAATCTATTCTTTCTTTTTGAGAGAAACCCCAAGCCACAAATATTGCCTTATATTTTTCTATGCTACCGTCTGCAGCATGTTTGATCTTGTAGATCCATTTGGAAGTTACAACTGAATTCCCTTTTGGTCTTGGGACAACATCCCAAACATCATGATAGATTGGTATTCTTCGATCATAGCATCCTTCCATTCTTTCCGTTCTGTCACTTCTTCATAAATGGAAGGTTCTTTATCAATGAAATCGCATAGTAATGCTACATACCCAGAGTAGGATCTGGTCCTCTTTCTTTCTCTGTGATTCTCTTATGGAGCCCCATATCTTTCCACACCTTGGATAAGTTCTCGTACCCAAGCAGGTTTTCTCTTATGAGGATTCTTCTCCAGAGGTGGATCTATAGGTCTTTGTGGTTCTTCAAATTCTTGATCTTCTTCTTGAGATTCTTCATTCATGGTTGTATCATGAATTCTTGGTGCTTCTGCTTCTTCGGATTCTTCAGCAGGTTTCTTTTTGGATTTGTTGTAAGCTGTATCTTCATCAAATTTCACATCCCTACTAATGTCAATCTTCTTGAATCCTGGGAAATATATTCTGTAAGCCTTCAAGCTTTCATAGTATCCCACAAATATACCCTTCTTTCCTGAAGGGTCTAATTTAGTCCTCTTCTCTTTTGGAATGTGTATGTACACATGACAGCTGAATATTCTGATATGGCTGACTTCTGGTTTCTTGTCGGAGAAGACTTCTTTAAGAGTCTTGTTCTCGAGTAGTCTATGTGGAGTACGGTTCTGTACATACACCATTGTTATGGTATCTTCCACCCAAAGATGCATAGGAAGGTCTTGATCATGAAGCATTTCTTTTGTAGCTTCCATGATAGTTCTGTTCTTTCATTCTGCAATCCTATTCTGTTGTGGATTATAAGGATTAGACAATTCCCTCTTAATCCTTGATTTTTTGCATGACTCTTTGAACTCATTTGAACTGAATTCTCTACCATTATCTGATCAAAAGGTCTTGATCTTCTTTTCAGGTTGGTTCTCAACCAAGGCTTTGAATTCCTTAAATTTGTTGAATACTTCGTCTTTGTTCTTCATGAAATAAACCCATGTCTTCCTAGAAAAATCATCAATAAAAGAAACATAATATTCATACCCGCTTAGTGAGTTTGATGACATAGGACTGCATACATTGAAGTGGATGATTTCAAAGATTCCTTTTCCTTTGCTTTCACTGCTTGGAAATGTCTTCTTTGCATTCTTTCCTTTCACACATCCTTTGTAGACCCCATCATCTTTTGCTTGGATTTCTGGAAGACCTTCAACATCTTTTCTTGCAATAGGTAGTGCTTTGTAATGCACATGTGCAATCCTTCTATGCCAAAGTTCACTTGGCTCTACTGTGTCATGGACCAAGGCTTGTTCTAGATGACCCTTTAGTTTGTACAATCCTCCTTCTTGTTCTCCAATCACCACCGCATCATCTATAGTCTTTCCTTTTGGCCACATGATGACTTGACCATCTATGAATGCAACCCTCATTCCTTTTGCATCTAATTTAGATATGGAGAGGAGGTTATTCTTGAGTCCTAGCACAAACAATACTTCTTTCATTGTTAGCAACTTTCCAGAGTCTAGCTTATAGGAAGATTCCCCACTACCTTTTATTAGATATTGGTAGTCATCTCCTAGCTTCACCTTGTGAGGTGATTCATGTTCTGATAGTCTCACAAAGGATTCCTTGAATCCTATCATATGTTTGGAGGCCCCACTGTCTATAAGCCAATCATCACTTCCATGAGTAATGTTACCTATGAGAGCGAAAATCAAAACATATTCATCCTCACTTGAAGAATCTTCACTTTCATATCCAGTTCTTTTCTTGGATGGTTCATCATCCTCTGCAGCATGAGCATGATGTCTTCTTTTGCTACTCCTCTTTGATAGCTTTGGTTTCTTAGGACAACTCTTTGCATAATGTCTTACTTCATCACATGCATAACATATGACCCTAGACAAATATTTTCTAGTGTTATATTTGTGATAGTGCTTACCTCTAGGGTGACGAGATATTATTTTGGTTGACTTGGAGTGTACTGTGAGAGCTTGACCTTCACTTCCCATCTTTTCTTCTCGAGCTGCTATGCATGCTTATTCTTGAGAAAACACTTCCCATATTCTGCTGAAATTGACTAACTTCTTCCTAGCATAGATTCCTTTGATGAAAGAATCCCATGACCTAGGAAGGCCATTCAAGGTAGTCATAACAATCTCTACATTTTCCACTTCTTCATCTACTGCTTCTAGTTATTCCTTGATCTAAGAGACTCTTGTGAAGTAATACTGGATTGTTTCTGCATTTTGAATCTTCACATTCTTCATTTCATTTCTCAGAGTCATCTTCTGGTTTATGTTCTTCCCTTCAAACAATTTGGTTAGGGCATCAAACATAGCTTTAGGTGTCTTAAGAGAGGACACCTGAGGGATAAGGTGATCCTTGATAGAATCAGCAATGATCCCCTTTGCCATAAACATCTTCTTCTTATGCAAGGCCTTAGCCTAATCTCCCTCTGGAACTGGAACCTCCTCATGGATGTATGAGTCTAGCTCATTTTCTTCCAGGACCAAGGAGATCCTATACTTCCAAGCTCGGAAGTTATCAGCTCCCTCAAGCTTTTAATGAAGCTTGGTATGATGAGACATCTTAACTGAGAACCTCAAATGGAAATACAAAATATTTTAGATCTTACTAGGTCAAGATGCCGGATATGAATTTTGAGTTGAAATCCTGCAAAGCTGGTTTAGGAGAAAATTAGGGTTTTTCTTTTCTGGAGTTCTGTCCACCCAAATGCTTTGAAATTTATCACTAACTTTGATTCTGAGGAGGAGATTAATCTAGGCTTGGGTTCACTGAAAAAATCCTCTTCTATGAAAAGCCCTAATTTTCGGCAACAGTTTTGGGTCCAAAACTGAAAAACCTCAAAATTGGATTCTGCTTCGATAGAAAGATGCGCCCTAAGGAGGAGAGCTATTCCACCTTACATTTTCTGAAAATCTATGGAGAGAGATCCACAAAATAGGAAGCTCTAGTTCCTGCAGCTGCACAGTGTCTTCTTCTCAGGTTAGCTCTGATACCATGTTAGTTTTTCAACATTTAAACTAGCATTATATGGATCTTTAACTAAGAGAACAACAAGCACAGCAATCAAACACAAGAGACAATGAAAATAGTGTTTTTCCTTGGGGAAACCATAAATGGAGAAAACCCCACAACTTTCTCAGAGAGAATCAGCACAAAAGGTAAAACCCCAAAATATTAAGATGCACTTCTGAAAGAAGTAACCTTCTTCTTCTCTAGCCCAAGTGTCTTCTCCTTCCTCAACTATGCACTACACTTGAGTGTGTATGTGATGTGTGCTAAATAGAGAGTCCAACTCTCTATTTATACTAATCCCGACATGACTAAAACCCTACTAGGGCCGACCTCTACTAGGAGAGTCTAATAACCCTAGTGCCCCGGAACTGTGGGGACTTTAACCCTTAGACAATCGGAGGGTTACCCACAATGACTTGACATGACTTGTTTACATTATTGATTCTCCCAATTGGAACATCAGGGCATGACATGACATGATAATATCTCGGAATAAACATTGGGTTACAATAGATAAGAAATACAAGTGAATACATTCCAAAGTTACAATTACATCATCATCATCATCATCACCACCACCACCATAATCATCATCGACATCATCATGACCATCATCATCATTAGAATCATCATAATCATCATCATTGACATCCTCATCATCACCATCATCATTATCATCATCATCGTGTCCATCATAATCACCATCATCCTCATCATAATAATCATTCTCATCATCATCATCATTAGCATCATCATCATCATCATTACCACCACCATCATTGTCATCATCATCATCATTGACATCATCATCATCATTATCATCATCATCACCATCATCATCATGTTCATCATCATCATTATCATCATCATCATCATCATCATCATCCTCATCATCCTCATCATCCTTATCATCATCATCATCACCATCATCATCCTCATCCTCATTATCTTCCTCCTCATTATCATCCTCCTCCTCATCATCATTAGCATCGTCATCGTCATCATCATCATAATCATCATCATCATCATCGTCATCATCATCAACATCATCATCATCATCAACATCATCATCATCATTATCATTGACATCATCATCATCGTCGTCATCATCATTAGCATCATTATCATCATCATCGCCACCACCATCATCATCATCGACATCATCATCACCATCATCATCATTTGCATCATCATCATCATCATCGCCATCATCATCGCCATCATCATCATCATAATCATCAGCATCATTGACATCATCTTCATCATCATTGTGTCCATGTGGCATTATGTCTAGTATATTTATCAAGATTGTTCCAACAATTAAAAAATTCACCATAAATATAATTAATTTCTCCAAAAGGATGTTTTTTTATTTTACTTTTCCATCCTCAACCATCCCATGTGATCAATTTCATCTTTATCTTTATCTCCTATAAACATACATATTACAATTGGTATAACGTTATTAAAATGGTAAGTAGGTGCCATGATTTCTCATGGAGGTGGGCAATTACTATTTCTCATTATTGATTCGAAAATTTACAAGGAAAGAATGTTGTAGCAACACAAATTATGGGGAAAATGTGATAATGTGATGGTCATCGAAGAAATCAAGGATGTAATGAATGCAAAGAACGATAACAAAGAATCTATTAAATTTAATAAAGATGCAGACAATTATGCAATAAAGATGGAAATTGTGATAAATTTGCAGACAAGAATGAAAGAAACATGGAAAATCACATGCACAAGAAGATTTCTAGATATTAATATGATAAGGTGGCCTTCCTAAGCTCTTGTTCTAGAAACTTAGAAAAATAAGAGAGTTCATTATAGATACCTTAGGAGATCATTTATAACTAATAATTGAAGTATTGTATCTTGAAGAATGCTCTACAAATGAAATGAATTAAAAAATGAGCATTTACCCTCAAATGGATGAATATGCAGCGCTTTATCTATCGTGCTTTGTGGTGATTGTTTAAGTTAAAGATGAAATAGTACAAAGCTAGGAAAAAGGAAAATTCCAATGTGAAAGTTATGAATAAACAAGACAAATACATCCTACTCTGGTCAAGGATACCCTTGAGTGATATCTTGTTAACAAAAATAGAGATGATAGAAAGGGAAATACTATCATGTCAAAATGGATATTGGCATCTAGAGACATCTTAGGAGAAAACCAATGAGGACAATACTATAAGGATGTCTAACAAAAGAAGTGAATGGAATGATACGAAGTCCAACTTGAGAAGAAATGAGATATACTACATCGTCAAAGATGTCAAGTCAACAAGAGTGACTTAATGAATAGGGATAGCCTAAGTGGTAAGGATGTTTTATGGTCCTTGATCTATGTATTTTCCTTGGATCTATGATTTGTGTACTTGAGAACAATTCCAGGGTCAATGAACCACATTTTTTCTATAAATGATATGATAAATTCATATTTCATCATGATCATGATGATGATGATGATGATGATCGATGATGATGATCATCATCATTTTCATCACCACCACCATCATCATCATATTCATCATCTTCAGCATCATCATCATCATCATCATCATCATCATCTTCATCTTCATCATCATCATCATCATCATCATATTCATCATCATTTTCTTCATCATCATCATCAATATCATCGCCATCATCATGATCATCATTGTCATCATGATCATCATCTTCATCATGATCATCATTGACATCACCATCATCATCATCATCATCATCATCTTCATCATTATCATCATCGTCTCCATTACCATCATCATCATCGTCTTCATCATCATCATCATCATCATCATCATCATCATCATCAACATCATCAAATTCTTCATCGTCATCATCATCATCATCACCATCTTCATCATCATCACCACCATCATCATCTTCATCATCACAGCCACCATCATCTTCATTGTCATCATCATCGTCATCGTCATCATCATCATCATCATCGTCGTCGTCGTCGTCGTCGTCGTTGTCATCACCACCTTTGTCAACATCATCCTCGTCGTCATCATCATCATCATCATCATCACCCTGATAATCATCTTCACCATTATCATCATCCTCATCATTGATGACGATGATGATTGTAATTGAGATCTACTCTATATATTTTGATTTAATATTGCGTTAGAATTAATGAATTTTATTGGTACATATAAATTAATTGTTTGTTAATGTTATTTACATTTTCCTATATGTTGTCATATGTTATAACACATTTTTTTTTTATATTTTGTCGGGTTATGGGGAATTGAGAGAGATGTGAGCGGGGGGGGCGGGGGGGGAGGGGCCATAAGAGCTTCCACCTTCAAGTGGTTGGCCCTGTTTAGTAAAGAATATTAAATTATTCTCAAAACAAATAGAATCTTAGTAAGGAAATGCATAACTATGATGATTATGATGATGAAGATCATGTCAATGACGATGATGATGATGAAGATGACGATGACGATGATGATGATGATCATCATCATCATCATCATCATCATCATGGACATCATCATCGTCATCATCCTCATTAATGAAATCATATAAATCATCATCATCATCATCATCACCACCATCCTCATCATCATCATCATCATCATTAGCATCACCATCATCATCATCACCACCACCATCATCATCATCATCATTAACATCATTGTCATCATTAGCATTAGCATCATCATTAGCATCATCCTCATCATCATTATCATCATCATGCTCAACATCATTTGCATCCTCCTCATCATCATCATTAGCATCATCATCATCATCACCACCACCATCATCATCATCATCGACATCATCATCACCATCACCATCATCATCATCATCATTGCCATCATCATCGTCATCATCATCTCCATCATCATCGTCATGATCATCATCATCACCTTCATCATCATCATCAGCAGCATCATCAGCATCAGCATCAACATCACCATATGTATGTGGCTTGAGATTCAAAGCTTAGAATTGTATTATTCTTTTTAAGATAAAAGGATCTCATTTTTTTTAACATTTGTAAGACAAGGTCCATCTATCATTCTCCTCCTGCCCTAGTTTGTTGTATTAATGAAGTGTTCAAGCTTATTTTCATTTCCAAAATTAGGATGATCTATTTTTTGTGAGTTATTTTTATAATTAGTGCCTAATTCCTCATAAAGGAAACTTTATCATTCTCCTCTCTCCCTAGTTTGTTCTGTTGATGAAGTGTTCAAGCTTATTTTCGCTTCCAAAATGAAGATGATCTATTTTGTGTGAGTTATTTTTAGAATTAGTGCCTAATTCCTCATAAAGGAAAGTTTATTATATTCTTGAGGTATTATATATACAGTAATTTTATAGCATAATTGTTATAGATCTAAAGAGATCACCTCCATTCAAATGTAGATCCCATGAAATTACAAGTAGAACTCATTAGAAGAATCCAACCTAGTTTGTTTATTATTGGAGTTATCTAGACAACAAAAATGACCATTTAATAACACAATAGCTTGAGTTGACGTGGAATGAAAAATATAACTTGAAATTACCAATGATATATTCCATTATCCACACATTAAGAAATAAATAAATCCAAAGAAACACTTAGAAACCATAGTGTCAAACCCTTGGAATTGTGCAGGGTAGAAGGATTTATAGTAGTGAATTTATTCTTGGTTTTCCCATTTATAAATACAGAAACCCCTTGATCCTATATTCCTTCAGTTATGGAAGAATCCCCATCTCCTTTTTGTTCATATATTTTTTGATATCCTCCTTTTTATTTTGGATGATCAAACTTGCATTTCGCACCATTATCGCAAATACATGTATTAACAAGAAAAACTAAGTTCCACAACAAAAAAATCCAATAAAACAATAGTTCAAAAAAATATATAAGATGATTAGTTGAAAAGAAGAAGTTGAACATGAAAGCACAAAAATCATCACTGAATAGATTACAATACACTTAAGCTCATTGGGCCTCTTTGGTAGTGAACCAACATCTAAAGAAATAGGCCTCACCTACAAATAGGAAAAAAAATCCAAAATCATTACTAATTCCAAATCATATTCAATGGAAGAGAAAACAATGGATCAAAACACTGATTGCGTTGAGTACAACCTCACTCCCATCAACATTCTCAATTGATTTTAGAGTTGCCAACCTATCTTTTGGGTCATGGAACTTGCATTTTGAACGAAATTTGTAGATGCTAGTTTCATATAATACTGAATTCAATGATATGAGAATCATCAAGCAACAAAAAAAAAGTAAATTACAACAATATCAAAAGAAATCAAACAACACAACAAAATCTAGATTACATCAATATTAAAAGGATGTTAGTTAGTCTCAAAATACAATAAAATATAAAATTAAATATAACATAATAAAACAAAACAAAAATAAATAAAATATAAAATATAAAATAAATAAAAATGAAAAAAATAAAAATAAAACAATGAACAGACACAATAGCCACATACAAACTCCGTGAAATAGATTACAGCCACTATCTACACCCTCGCGACATCGAAACACCGAGACAGGTGCTACTAGACATCTCTCTGGTGTGTTGGTTATCTATGGGCAGACCTGGGTTTACTGTAATGTACCAAAAAAAACCCTAGCTCATTGGCCCTTTCGGCGATAGACCGCAAAATGGCCTGAAGTCTCACCCGAAGTGATCCTAGATGGGGTGGCTGAAGACTCACGTGTCCTCAACCAGGTTCTATAGCATCCTAGGTTTCTCTTGACTCTGGTTAACTAGTGGGATTTCTCTTTATAACATTGTATCTCTCTTCCGAGCAGACTCTGCTATGAAACTGACTCTTATCGCATCGCGCCTTCTCTGGCGATGCGCAAACCTTCTCTTCTACTTGACTCTTTACCTGCGATATCCCACACTGTGGCTCCTCCGGCAGTGCGATATCGCCTTTCTGTGCTGCGATAGCTTCTATGGTAAGAATCAATAGGACTCTCAACCTCTCACAGTCCAATGACTTTCCTTTCCTTCTTATACTAGCTCAACTAACATTCACAAGGGTGTTAAACAACTTCACTTAGCTTATATAGTCTAATATGCTCAACATCTATTGCGCTCAACTTGCGGAACTGAATATATAGGAATCGCTTGACACTGTAACTGTTACGGCCTGAATTAAACACTGATAAACTTATATGCATAATACTTAACACATCCAACTCACATTCAACCTTCTACGTTACTGTAAACTGAAGGATAACATACACACATTCATTAACTGTTAGCTAAGATCATGTAACAGGTAATAGATAGCAAACAAGTAAACACAATCACATGAAACAGTCACACAACACACTGATTTTATGTGCTTCACTTCCAGCAAAGAAGCTATGTCCACAGGAACTTGTGTTTATATTATATCTGGAGAGAGTACACATAGTTCCACTGCAACCTAATATGCAGCCCGAGATCTTCTGGGAAACTCCACGTTCTTAGCTGGAGCCCTTCTCTCTTAGATCTCTTCTCTTTCTATTCTGCTTTCTTCTTACACTCTATTCTTTCTCTCTCTCTCTCTATCAATCCCTGGGGATTGTTACATTCATACACAAGGATTTGGCTACTGGTTACAGTAAGATAATACAGACTGAATACAGAACCAGAGCTCGACTCTTTCTCAATATCTTACAATACAGATGACTAAAGAACTAGCTATCTTTCTCTCTACTATCTAACTGTCTAACCGTCTAACTGTCTACTATCCAACCTTTTACAATACAAAATGCATGCTTAAATAGGTGGCCTGAAGGTATCACCCTGATACAAAACTGTGGGCCTATCCCAACAGTAACCCAAAAACCCTAATTGTGACAGTTGGTGCATTTGTACTTTGAACTGCCGCTTACTGGTCATACTGCAGCTCTCTGCAGTCTTCCACGCTTCCTAGCGCTGATAGTGGGTATGGGCGCCGCTTCCTCGATCACTCCCCTTCTATCCTTTTTCTTCAATACCTCGGCCCGTTGCTCCTTTTACTTTATGAGGGTAGATTAGCCCTCCTGTCTTCACTGCTGCCTTAAGTGCAGTGGTTGAGCTCTCTCTTCTCGGCCACTCCAGGTACTGTTGCTTTTGACTTTCTTGTCCTGATATAGCAGCTTTTCCTGTAGCTGTGGGCCTTGCTCCAACAGTCCCCTAACACTTACTTGTGGCCCGTCCCCGAGCCACTAATAGCTGGCTTCTCTTGCTGTAGCTTCTCCTTGGCTTCCCGCGAAGTCCTTGCAAATATTTCTCGAAGTCCTGTGACTTTTTTGTCCATAGCTTCGACACAGTCTTGTGCCACTTTCTCTAAAATAGTATCAACACTTTCCTTAAGTGAGCTCCAGAATAAATGGCGAACCATTTATAGGCTGCAAGATTTCTTGGAACGATCTCACCTCCTGGTACCTTGGTCAGGTTTGTACCATTCACCTCAACTTCTACTGGAGCGCTTGTCCGAACAGGTTCATCAAAGCCATCATCATTCTGAATATATGGAAAGTAGATGTCTTTCAGCATACATCTAAGTTGATCTTCATTCCGATAACTTGACTTTACTTGGATATATGCACCTTGGTAAAACTTCCATGAGGAGATATGTCCTTTTCCAGCTTTAATGTAACTACCTTCTTTGACATTTCCTATATCTCTCTCATTTTTAACATCTCTACTCTGTTCCTTTCCCGTTTCCTTTTGTTTTTCTGAGCCTCGGATGCATGTTTCTTGGTCCTTTTTTCTTTCCATGAGATCTTCTGGGAAACTCCATGCACATAGTCGAGAGCCCTTCTCTTTCTTAGTCTCACTTTTCTTCTTCTCTGCTTTCTTTTTCTCTGCTCTGAGCTGGACTCTTTTACTATCTAAGCTTGACTCCTCATCCTTGGCATCTGTCTGACCTGTGGTGCACCTAATTTCACAAACTTGGGCGGCGTCGTCATAATAGACAGGAGTCCACCACTCTGGAATCATCGCACAACGTCTTCTAAAGGTTCCTTCTCGGACATACACCACCTGGTGCAATACTCTGGACTAGCAATGGCTACGAAATTGGGGGAACTAGCGCTCTGTAACTGAAGTATCTCTACTTAGGAAAAGCTCTTACAAATTTCTCTATAACTCTCAGAAATCGCTAAAGTAACCCTTCTGTGTGAATGATATATGTACTTATAACAAAGGCGATACTCTCTGAAGCAATGGTCACTTAGGCTGGACCCGTCAGCGGCATTTATTGCATGGACAAGACAACACCCATCATTTCTATCCTCATTAATTGCTGAAAATCCAATCAAATTTCCTTTGAAAACTATGCACAGGTGCCGGTCTCGACCAAGATTTACCAAATCTGGGAAAATCACTATACTGTTTCCAAATCTAGGGTAACGGATAGCTGTCGTATTCGGTATTAACTGCTTGTCAGAGGGTGAAGTGACTAGCCCGCTGTTCTTTTCCAAAATCGTCTACATGGCACGGGGAGCATCGCATTGCTGCGATGTCACACCGCATCATCCTGAACCAAAAGTTTCATGCCAAGTTGTTGAAACTCCGCAACATTCAAATCTTGCGCAAAATAAACACCTTTTTTTTTTCTTCGGTGTAGACTAGTTATAGGTGTGATGTCTCCTTTAAACTACACTGGACATCTGCACAGGTAGTTCCCTGCGTTAAGATTGGGGGGTGGGGTGGCTATCACTATAAAGATTAAGCCTACTGCCATTAATGAAAGTAGGAACAAGCTCCCCATTTAGTTTATTGAGCTAAACGACACCTCCTTCTGTAACTTTCTGAATCTGATATGGCCCCAACCAATGCATCTTAAACTTCCCTGGAAACTTAACAAACTTACTGTCATAAAGGAGCACTAGGTCTCCTGTCTAAAAACTATTGCTCTTAATGTGCCTGTCATGCCAAGATTTTTCTCATGCCTTCTGCACTTTTTGATGAAATCCTATGATGAATCTGTCTTCTTCTAAGGCAAGCAGCTGTGCCAACCTGTCATTCATCATATCTGCATCAGCCATCTCGGTAATTTGAGCAATTCTTAAACTGGGAATAATATATTCCATAGGCATAACAGCCTCTTTTCCATACACCAAGCTGAAAGGTGTGTGTCCTGTGAGTTTCTTGCATGTAGTTCTATAATCCCATAACACAACATTAACCCTGAGGTCCCAATCATTTCTTTGGCTGTTACAGATCTTAGTAAGAGCATTTTCTAGAATGTTGTTAAAATCCTCCACCGTACCATTAGCTTGTGGGTGGTAGGGAGTGCTCTTATGGTTCTATATCTGAAATTCCTCCGTCAAGGCCTCAATAGTGCGATTCAGAAAATGTGTGCCTTGATCACTCATCAAAATTACTGGACATCCAAATGTACTAATGATGTTTTCAAAAATGAACTGTGCAGCTGTAGCAGCATCACAATTCCTTACTGCTTTGGCCTCTGCCCATCTGGTGAGGTATTCTATTCCTATGATGATGTATCTCGTACCAGATCGTTTTCTGGGTGGGTTGATAGGACCCACAAAATATATAGCCCACTTGTCAAATGCCCGCAACGTGATCTGTGGTCGCAGTGGCATTTCATCTCTCCATGAAGGTTTTCCTACCCTCTGGCAGATATCACAACATCTGCAAAACGCCTTAGTGTCTTTGTGCAAAGTAGGCCACCATAATCCTGTAGCTAGAATTTTCTGCGTAGTCGGCTTTCCTACGAAATGACCTCCTACTGTACCTGAATGTGCTTCCCTGATAATGGCCTCTTTCTCGTGCGGCATCATGCATCTGCGCAGGACTTCATCTAGACCTAACTTGTATAATTGTCCTGCGATCAAAGTGAAATCTGCTGCTTTCACAACTAACTGTTTCTTCTGCTACTTAGTAAATTCAACTGGTGCCCACCCTGTAGTGAGAAAGTGGATAATATCTTTGTAATACGCATCTGCGATCTGGATAGAAAACAATTGCACATCTGGAAAATTATCTTCTAAATTACTTGGTTCTTCTCCTGAGTCTATTCACGATAGATGATTAGGTCCAGAATTTAATTTTCCTAGTTTTACAATAATTTCAAAATCATACTCCTGAAATAAGAGTAATCATCTGCAAATCCTTCCCCCTAACACTGGTTTATTGACCAAATACTTTAAAGCAGAATGGTCAGTGAACATCTTGAATGAGGCACCCAGCAGGTAGTGCCTGAACTTCTGTAGAGCATACACCATAGCTAATCCTTCTCTTTCTGTAGTGGTGTAGTTCTTTTCTGCGGTAGATAACTTTATGCTGGAGTACGCGATAGGGTGATCAATACCCCCTTGTCCTGGTTGTGTTAAGACAATCCCCATTGCGATGCCAGATGCATACACATGTACATGAAATGGCTTGTTCTAGTCTGGGAATACTAATATGGGTGTTGTAACCATCTTTTCTTTAAGAGTGTCTAAACTTTGCTGGCATTCCTCCTTCCATAGGAATTTCATGTCTTTGTTTAACAGCTTTTCCATAGGTGCTGTGATCTTTGCATAGCCTTTGATGAATTTTCTATAGTAGCCGGTATGACCAAGCACTGTCCTCAATTGCTTGACTGAGTTGGGTGCTGGAAGATTTACAATGATGGCAATCTTTGCAGGATCTACCATCAAGCCTTGTCTGTAAACAATATGATGCAACAAAATACCAAATGGCACATAGAATATACATTTCTTCAAGATAACAGAAATCTGATATTGACTACATTTCTCTAACATAATCCTTAAATTTCCTATATGCTTTTTGATTAATCCAAATACAGTCCAATCATCAAAATAGACTTCTAAGAATTTATGGATGTATTCTTTGAATACAATAACTACTACTCTAGAAAATATAGCTGGTGCATTTTTAAGACCAAAGGGCCTTACCATATATTAGAATGAGCCCCATTCTGTTGCAAAGGTGGTCTTATGTCAATCCTCTGGATGGATTCTTATCTGGTGATAGCCTGAAAAGCCATCAGTGAATGAATAGATCTCTTGTCCTCCCACATTGTCTAAAACATCATCAGTAAAAGGTGTCATAAATGGGTCATGAAGTGATGCGTCGTTGAGTTTCGTAAATTGACACAAATCCTGATTTCTCCTTTAGTTCTCTTTTCCTGCACAACCATGGGACTAACCCATTCTCTCTCTTCTACTGGTTCAATAATGACTGCTGCAAGCATCTTATCAATCTCATCTTTAACTTTTTCTTTATAGTGAGGATTCAATCTGTATGGACGCTGCTTAACTGGCCTAGCATCCTCTTTCAAAGGAATATGCATGACTCCCAAATCTCCTACTATTCCCTTCATCTTTGTGAACTTAGTGGGAAATAGGTCCTGATAGTCGTGTAACAGATCTGTGATGTGTCCTACTATATCATCATCCCAATAGTCTCCAATAGAGGCAAGCTTTGGTACTGTTTCTGTGCCAATATTGATCTTTTTAATCTTGATAGGTTCTGTGACAGCTGGAAACTCTAGCTTTGGTCCATCAACTTCATGAGTCCCTTCAAACTTTGGAATGTTGATACTATGAGGATTCTCATCCTCATCCATTGGCTCTTCTGCGAAGTTGTAACACTCTAGCACTTGTTCTAACTGGACGGCCCAATCAGGATGAGTATACACTGGTAGGGTACAATCTTCAAATATCTTAGTCTTTATAATACCTAGAGCCTAATCAATGCTTGGATACTCAGATTCAAAAGTGAAAGTGAGTAGAAAGCTACCTATCATAACTGGCCATGAAATAGTTCCTCTGCACAACTCTGTCTCAGTGTACCAGTTTTTTGGGATTGTGTCTAAAGTGTGAATGAATAGGTGAACCCATTCATCCTCTGGAATGTCCAACCAACTATGTTCACAAATCTTAATATGTGACTTGGGGTCACTTTCTCCTGTATATTTATGTTGTAAAGGCTCCTTGTTATTAGAGAATCTGATCGCCATCAGTCTCTTAAAATCATCCCATGATGCGATATGTTCTTTATGTGCATGCCACCATATTTTAGGTGTGGCTTTGACTACAAGGTCAATAGCTGCCATCCTCTACTCATGAGGATTTTCTTGCTCAAACTGTTGTAAAAAGTCATTAACATCCGCTAAGCCATGAAATGACGGAATATCCTTAACCTCTGCACCAATCCATCGTAGTGACTTTGTCATAAATGCACATCTGGGAGCTAAGACTTTGTAAAGTCTATTCTTCCAATTTTCTAAGCCAACATCTGAATCTGATACGCATGAGCTATTGCATCACCAACTGATATTTCCTTCTGTGGTGGGGTTGATGTAATCACTCTGATTAGCAGTCATTTGATAGAGGCTTTCCATATTACGCACCTCTTCCTCTGCTCTGATAGGTTCAATATAACAAGGACCTGAAAAGGATACAACGGTGCGATGACTCGAATTTGATTATCCTCAAAGGTCATTTGTATTTTATTTAAATCGATAACGGCCATGTTATCGATTGCCCAATCAATACCTAGTAAAGCTAGATACGGTCTGCTATCACCAATGATTTCTATGACTTCAAAGTCTACAAAGCTGTGAACTCCATCAATATCAACTAGTACTTATGGTAATCGACCCATTGGTGATACCCTCTGCTGATTGGCTAGTCACAGATGGATAGGTGATCTGGCTAGCTTAGGGCTACCCATCTGTTCCCATGTTTGCTTGGTCAGAACATTTACCTTTGATCCTAAATCTAGGATTACCTCATCCATTTCAAATTCTCCAATTTGCGTTGTGAGTCTCATTTCTCTTCTGGTTCTTGTATGGCCCATAATATTATGAACAGCACGCTACGTACTGCTCATGAAAGAAGTTTGCTGGTACTAGTCTATGATGCGCTGAAGCTCTCCGATAGCTTTCTCATTCTGTATGAGTTTCAAATAGCTCTGCAGGAAGGATTGGACACTTCCTATCAACTCATCTTCTTCACACCTTCCCGATGTGGTAGCCTGCTATGTCTGCATAGGACTAAGCCCCAATGTTACTACAGTACACCCCTATAAGGAAATACCTACGATCCTAATGGTGTAGGTTCAGTAAAGAAAGTTTTAGCTTGCTGAAATTTTTCTTTATTCTTTTGCAGGTCAAGTGGTGTTGATTTATCAGTGGCTTTACGCACCCACTCCAGACCTGTACTCTTTTCGGCATCCTGCGATGTCTTACTGGTAGAAGCACCTCCGCAAGTCACAATATTGACTCTTGGTTCTGGTTCTTTCTGCTCAGTAGCAATAAGCTGAATATTCTGGTTTACTGCTGGCTTAGGGTCCCTAATCTTAGCTATCAAGATAGGACATTCTTCTATAATATGCTCATAGGACTTGCAATATTTACATGTCGTAGTAGCGTTCTAACAATCCCTAGCATAATGTCCTATGGCTCCACAGTTGTAACAAATAATCGGTCCATGGCCATGGCCAAAGTCTCCACCACAGCCAAAGCCTCCACCACAACCTCATCCTCTGAATCCTCCTCCATGGCCAACATGAGTTGGTTCATGCTGTAGTCCTCCTGCTGGATCTGATGTCTCTAACTGGACTCTGTAGAGGTCGTGTTTTCTGTCTATCATGAGATCATAAGCTCTGCAATTATTTTCATCATGTCCTACTGACTTACAGAAGTTACAGTATAAGTTCTTAAGAGTTTGTACATACTTTTTAAGTAAAGGGCATTCTTGTGGTCTATGTCCTCTTGTTTTATAGATCTCACACCATGGCCCTTGAGTCTGTATTAAGGGGTTAGGAGTCCCATTTGCTAAATACTCAACAAATACTGGACAGTTATCTTTAGTATGGCCCTGTCCTTTACACTTTGTACACCATAAATATTGTGCAACCTCTTTCCCTTTCTTGATCTCATGCAGCTGTAAAGTGAGATTGGCTAACTGATTTTGTAATTTTGTCATACCTGTACTAGTCTCAACTAGAGGTGAAGATTCTAGTTTCATTTCCATCTCCAACTCTTCATCCTGCGTATGGAGTCTCTATTGCATTAGTGGAAGTATGATGTGAGGGAGCAGTGCTACGATAAACCATTCCTTATGCTGCTCCGGCGCAAACTCAATGCTAACTTGGTCTATAAGGGCTTTAAATTTTTTATCAAAGTCCCATACTGACTCTATGGGTAACTGTTTGATGTCTTTAAGTTCTGTAATACATTGTGACTCAGACTTAGGTTTCTTAAATTCCTTAAACATGGCGGTCCTGACCTGTACGAGCGTTCTGGTTTGTGTTGTCGAATACTTCATATACCATGTTAAAGCTCTTTCTCTAAGTGTAGTAGCCAACTGGACAAGTTTAGTATTATCATCTTGGATCTATTTAATGGTCCATACGGCTTCACATAGGAACCAATGCTGTTATGGGTCTTCTGCCCCTGTACCCTTAAAGGTAGGTAATTTCATATCATCCCCCATTCTGTTTGTATGTGGTGGATTCTGATTTGCTGTGTTACTACCACTCAGTGGTGTAAATGTAGTATGTACTGTGTGTGAAATACTAGATGGAGTTCTTGTGGGATTATTCTGAGTCCCGATTGCTTTCTCTGGGGTATAAGGGTGGTAAGGGATACCCCCTACTGTTCTTTTTCTATTATTTTGACTCTATTCTCTAGTACTATCTGAACTGTCTTCAAAGAAGGAAGATCTGAAATCTATTTTATACTTCTTACCACTACGTGTACATCCAATTTCTTCAAAATCACTCTCAAACTCTTGTGACATTACACTTACTTAATTCATTCATCTGAGAATATATCCAATACTCCTTTTTCATGTAATAACATATTAAGGAACAAGTTTAAAGAGGTCAATTACTTACCACGATATCCTTTGAAGAAGCACCTCTCTGCTTCTCTGAAACTCTTTCTTTGATCAACTGCAAACTCTGTAATGAAACCTTCCAGCAAACTCGTAAGCCAGAAGTCTACTACCCACAAAATGGGATTATCAACGCTCTTCACAGTGTGAATCAGCTTAGATTTCCAGACAATGTTCCTTTTCTTCTTGAATATGTTCTTATCAGTCAACTTTGATAACCAATCATACAACTCATTTGCATAGGTCGCAAAAAATATCGTATGCAGGTCTATGAAGATATGTTTTTGTAACCAGTCCTCTGTACTAAACCTAGGACTCTTGTTTTCTTTTTCAGCAAATGCTCTCTCCTTAGACTCAACCCAGTGGTTAAGTTCTTCTTTAGTAGGATGCCAACAGAACATTAGCTCTTCAATTTGTTCAAAACCGGCAACGGAACCATTTGTTGGTTATCTATGGGCAGACCCGAGTTTACTGTAATGTACCAACAAAAACCCTAGCCCACTAGCCCTTTCGGCTAAAAACCATAGAATGGCCTGAAGTCTCACCCAAAGTGATCCTAGATGGGGTGGCCGAAGACTCACGTGTCCTCAACTAGGTTCTGTAGCATCCCAGGTTTCTCTTGACTTAGGTTAACCAGTGGGATTTCTCTTTATAATGCTGTATCTCTCTTCCGAGCAGACTCTTCTATGAGACTGGCGCTTATCACAGCGCGACTTCTTTGGCGATGCACAAACCTTCTCTTCTACTTGACTCTTTACCTACGATATCCCACACCGCGGCTCCTCCGGCAGTGCGATATCACCTTTCTGCGCTGCGATAGCTTCTATGGTAAGACTCAATAGGACTCTCCAACTCTCATAGTCCAATGACTTTCCTTTCCTTCTTATACTAGCTCAACTAACATTCACAAGGGTGTTAAACAAATTCACTTAGCTTCTACAGTCTAATATGCTCAACATCTATTGTGCTCAACTTGCGGAACTGAATATATAGGAATCACTTGACACTGTAACTGTTACGGCCTGAATCAAACACTGATAAACTTATATGCAGAATACTTAACACATTCAACCTTCTACGTTACTGTAAATTGAAGGATAATATACACACATTCATTAACTGTTAGCTAAGCTCATGTAACAGGTAACAGATAGTGAACAAGTAAAACACAATCACATGAAACAGTCACACAACACACTGATTTTACGTGCTTCACTTCCAGCGAAGAAGCTACAACCACAGGAACTTGTGTTTATATTATATCTAGAGAGAGTACACATAGTTCTGCTGCAACCTATTATGCAGCCCGAGATCTTCTGGGAAACTCCGCATTCTCAGCTGGATCCCTTCTCTCTTAGATCTCTTCTCTTTCTATTCTGCTTTCTTCTTACACTCTATTCTCTCTCTCTCTCTCTCTCTCAATCCCTACGTATTGTTACATTCATACTCAAGGAGTCAGCTACTGGTTACAGTAAGATAATACAGACTAAATACAGAACCAGAGCTCGACTCTTTCTCAATATCTTACAATACAGATGACTAAAGAACTAGCTATCTTTCTCTCTACTGTCTAACTGTCTAACCGTCTAACTATCTACTATCGAAACTTTTACAATACAAAATACATGCTTAAATAGGTGTCCCAAAGGTCTCACCCTGATACAAAACTGTGGGCCTATCCCAATAGTAACCCAAAAACCCTAACTGTGACAGTCGGTGCATTTGTACTTTGAACTGTCGCTTACTGGTCATACTGCAACTCTCTGCAGTCTTCCA
Source organism: Pseudotsuga menziesii (assembly GCA_001517045.1). Lineage (NCBI taxonomy): Eukaryota > Viridiplantae > Streptophyta > Pinopsida > Pinales > Pinaceae > Pseudotsuga > Pseudotsuga menziesii. Next base: position 42,494 of record LPNX010155416.1, read on the forward strand.
TGTTTCCCGACGCAGATCGTGGGTATGGGAACTGCTTCCTCGATCGCTCCTCTTCTGTCCTTTGTCTTCAATACCTCAGCCCGTTGCTCCTTTTCCTTTATGAGGGTAGCTCAGCCCTCCTATCTTCGCCGCTGCCTTAAGTGCATTGGTTGAGCTCTCTCTTCTCGGCCGCTCCAAGTATTGTTTCTTTTGAATTTCTTGTCCCGATATAGCATCTTTTCTTGTAGCTACGGGCCCTGCTACAACATGGTGTGTCTCCCCTAGTGGATATAGATGGATATATATTTTCTTTCTTACTGAACAACCACATTGCATCTCCTTACATACGAGTCTGCCCCATATACGTGCAATAGAGCTGGGCCAGCTACATAGCATTACTAAAGGGCTTGGATAATGGCTATGCTTTGTTGCATCAACAAAAGTAAGAGGATAGTGCCCAAGTCCATTAAAAGGTGAATTTTGCGGCCCACCCTTTCTGAATTGAGTCCATTTTAGGATTTGTGTCTCTTATTCACTGTGATCAGAGCTTTGCAGATTATGTGTTACCAGAGGTCACGTAGAAGAGGAGGGTTTGTAGAGGTAGAGGAGGGTTTATAGAGGCAGGAGGGATTGTGTAGGTCATGCATAGGTTGACATAATTCCCCCCAAATAGGTGAGTACCCTAGAATGACTAAGCATGCTGCAGTTTTATTGATATTATACCCTCCATCTTGTTTATTTCCAAAGGAAACAAGATAAGAACCCACATATTTAATAAAAATAATAAAAACTATATATGTTTGCTCAAATAATTTTGATTTGGAATAATAAAAAAAGTTCTCTATGCAAAGAAATATTTATTTATCGTGGATTTATACTGGTATGGAAAAGATGAAAAGACTATGTTCATAATATAGTTTAAAAATTAAACTTCTCTTCCCCGAAATTGCCCTCTGTGTGTGAGGTCAAGGTCACCGTTGCAAGATTCACATTGCCTTGCATTTGTCAAATGCATAGTCTATATTCCACAAACACACAAGCATTAAAGAAATACATAACATAAGAGGTATTTAACACTGAGATCGATGATATTCATTAATTAATATACGTGCCAGTAAGCACATAGGATAATTCAATGCTAGTTGCGTTCTTATCTTGGATTCATTTGTATTCCTTAACCTGTATTATTTTTCATAATTTTCATGCTTACCAAAATAAGAACAATTACCTTCCTTCTGGACAAATTTGTCCGGCGTTTTTGATGATGATGCTCCTTGCTGTGACTTTGATTTTGGTCTGCCTCTATATTTCATCTACAACTTTCCCTTGAATGTTTTCCTGCCTTTGGAAATCAATGCCAATTACATGGAGTGTTGTATGTTTTCAACATTTTATCTCCTATCTTCTTATTGCATGAGAATACCTGTCAAATCATCAAAAGATGGTACCTTTTCCCTAGCTTCAAGACTAGTGATAAAAACTTGGTATTTTGATAACATCCCATTTTATATAACAATAACCAGATCATTACTTGATTCATTTTATCCTACGTTACCAATCTTATCTCTCAACTCCTTCACTCTAGATAAGTAAGCACACATATTTTCATTATGTTGCATCTTAACCGAAGGAAGCTCACTTTTAAGAAATGAAATTATATTTGAATTTTCCATTTCATAGAAATTGTTTGACACAGTCAATGTTTCAATAGATGTTTTGTAATCTCTACTGTGAAGACTAGTGTTATCTTTAATCGACATTTGTAAGAGAACTTTAGACTTAGTTTCTCTCTTCTCACAATATATGATTGCAGCTGGAGGATTAGCTATTTCGACTAAATTGATAGTTACAAACTTGCAATTGACTAAATATTGTAACCTTCCATTAATGTTTGCATTGTAAATTTCCATTTCACATAATTTAACTCATCAAATTTACTAGCTTCATTCAGATATGAATTTGTCAAATTCGACATGGCTAATAAACAAGCCAGTGAATGAAAGACCAATAAATTAATGATTTTGCTAAAAGCTGCTTGAATTACCTCTTCTCCATGCAGTGATTTTATATCGTAATAATTCTTAGCTTGTGGGATTCAGAATTGCTGACATAACTGCTGTCTCCTCAATTAGAAACAATGACTCTCAAAATATTGTGTGGGAAGCTTCAATCACTCACACCCTCCTTCTCTAGTGAATATGTTGGATCATCTTGACTTGACTCTCATACCAACATAGAAAAACAAGAAGAGTATCTGAGGCACAATTTTGAACACATAAACAATAATCTAATGGATTGCATTAACACAACAACTATTTATTACTCACTTGAGTGGATTCTATCTATAATCTTGATAATAGATCAAGGGCTCACATTTAACCTTATATGCATCCCACTAGAAACCTTATTACTGCTATAGCCATTCTGTAAACAACTATTTTCCAATTATATCTCTAATACTATGGAGGTGGAGCACTGGACTCTTCTTGAGAAGTGTTCAGCCTTGGAGCATTGTTTGTTGGATTTCTTCACCTGGGAGCTTGGAAAGTATCAGTTGTAGATGGAGTGCTTTACATATGGGCTTATCTTCTTGTATTTAGGTTGTTTGTAGTGGACTAGGTCCAATTTGTATTTTGGCATCCCTCACCTCTCATATAAATAGAGTTATTTCCTTCATTCATTCATCACATAATTGTGTTAGAGATGTGATTAGTTGAGTGCACTGAGTCTCTCTCTTGTACTCTTCTTCATTTATAGTGTTTTCTTTGTCTCAGGCCCAAGGTTTCTGAAGGAATTTCAAGAGAATATCTATGGTTAGTGTTTTACCTTTGAAGACAAAGAAGCTAGGGTTTGTGATAACTCCTAGATGGGTAAGAGAAGCACCTTATATTGTAGCTCTCATGAGAGAAAAAATACTACGAGTTGTGTGGCATTTGGAAACCCGTGCTATTTGGAGTGCTTATTTAGGAGAGCAGGAATTGCCTTGTACACTTGTGGGTTCAAGTCTAGGTTCCAAGGAGGAACTTTGGTAGAGTGACTAGCTTTTGTTAGGAGTGATTATTAGATAGGAGTTGACATCTAGGGTTTTCTATGTTTTCACTAGCTAGGGTTTGGAGATCTTGACTTGTACCAACTTGGTGATGAAACCTTGACTTATGCTTTATCTCTTATATAGAAATGAATTGTTTTAGATGTCCAAATATTGTGTACTAGCAAAATTGATTTTCTTTTTGTGTTATTTTCTTGTTTGCATGGATTCCAACACTTTTTCATGCTGATTTGACATATTATATTGTTGAAATTGTTAAGTGATTTTAGTACACACCTTGAAGGTAAAGGAACATATATATTGCTGTGAAATCTTCTGTAATAAATTCATTTTCACATATTTTATATGATTGAAAAGTGTGCCCTAAGGGTTGTACTTTGTTGATGTTGAATTACACTCAAATGTTATTTATTCTCTTCAGCGGCTGGGTGCTTTGCTTTGAATTAAAGTCTAGTTTTTGCTGCTGTAATTGAATATTTCATATCAGTCCTAAGGTTGAATGTTCATAGGGAATATGTCTAGGAAATCTCATGTTTGAGGTGAAATTTGTGAATTTGCATGAAAACTCAGATTCACATAATTTTTACACAACTAATGTAGGGTTATAAGATGCCACGATGAATAAGATAATGGTAGAAACCTAGTATAAAGCAATTCTTAATGGAGAATTGATAGGAAAGGATGGTGAACAAAAATAGGAACAAATCCATTTAATAATTCAGAATTATATTAATAACTAAAACTTTGTTTATACTATAAAATGTTGCTATCCCTAATATTTCCTTTACTTGTTTTGTTAGTTCTAGGTTCTGATAATGTCATGTTATGAGGTAGTTGTGATCTGGTTTCTTTTGTTTTGTGGCTATTTCGATAGTAATATTTAGAGTATTGAGAAATTCTAATCTTGATGATTTTCATCACCTGAATGTGAATTTGGTTTCCCATTCCTATCAACAATTCATTCTATACATTTTAGTTCAGGGTTTTTTATAGGACCTAAATTAAGGGATGTTTTCTTACTGTATGGTGAATTGTTTGAGTAGTTTCCCATGTTTGAGTTAATTTCTATATAACCATTTCAACATAGGTATTTATAAAGGACCTAACACAAATGATTTACTTACAACTCCTATTTGACCTTAATTCATTGATATTTCATTTACAGGGGATAACAACAAAGAAACTAATTCCCAATTGAATTATTTTGAATATGAATTTTTCATTCTTTTCAGTTGCTAAGTGATATGGTTTTTGCTACAGGACCTGGACATTTCATAGGAATCAATATTGTACAATGTGGACAGACAGACTGTGAGACGTCTTAATGGTTTCTGTTTCAACGAACAAATACTACGTCTTGTTCCAAATGTTGAGGTGGAGTCTATTCATCTAATTTACTTTATCATCAATTTGTCTATAAATATGACTTGGATTAGTTCATATTTACCTAGTCCCTTTTATTTTTGGTTGGTGCAATTTGTGGTTGCGGAATTTTCGCACCACACTCACATGCATGAAGTTCTGGGATAAAAGATGTGGTGTATACTCAAATGTGAGTTACTTGAGTGTTGTAAACATTATAGGTTATGTGGCCTATCAACTTTAACAGTATAAATATCAACCAAAAGATGTTGAGAACTTTGTGCAGGTTACAGGTTTTTTAGGTGGTGTAAATTTGGCAATGTTGGTTGCTCGGGTTTGTCATCTTTATCCCAATGTTGTTCCTAGCATGTTGGTATCTCGTTTCTTCTTTTTTTATAGTCAATGTCGCTTGCCAAATCCTGTGATGCTTCATTCAATAAAGAAAGAGTAATTAGGGTTTCCAGTTTGGGATCCTCAAAAAGACCCTCGGGATCAGACTCATCATATTCCCATCGTAACACCCGCATATCCAGGCATGAAATCCAGTTACAATGTATCTACAAGTACACTTCATGTCATGACAGAGCAGTTTCACCAAGGAAATAGGATATGTGAAGTAGGTGTTGAATGTTCATGGCCTCTTCCATGATATCTAGTTAGTCAATTATCATGTATAATATTTCATTGACATTCAGTTTTTGGTCAATATAGGATATTGAAATGAACAAAGCAAATTGGAGTGCTCTTTTTTATCCTTACCCCTTCTTCGAGGCTTACAAAAATTATCTTCAAGTGGATATTGTAGTTGGTGACCAAGATGATTTATGTCTATGGAGGGGCTAGGTCGAGTCTAGATTACGGAAACTCACTTTGAAGGTGTGGCAGTGCTTTCATTAATCATCATGTATTGGTGGATACTCCTCGTACATAGCCTTCATTCTGATATGTATTTGTTAGCATGCATTTGCATATTGAGCGAGACACTTTTGGGATGCTACAATTTCACCCCTATCCTACTGAATATGTTGAAAATTAAAAGCAATGTCCTTACTGTTCTTTTTTTATGGGTTTACAGAGGAAACAAGGGGTTCCAATAAAGGAAGGTTAGTAGTTTGATATACATAGTATCGTGGATGAATTTAGGAAATCAGTTGGTATGTATATGTTCTGGAAAACGGGAATGAATATTTATGTTTCACATGTACGCCATAAACAAATTCATTCATATGTGTTCCCAGAATGCATTATGGAAGAACTACAAACCAAATTGGGAAGACATCTCCTCCTTAGGGAAGAGAGTCTTCACCAAAGAGTTGTAATGGGAACTTTGGCGATGATATTGTTGAAGAATTTAATTCTAATTCTGCTGAGAAAATAGACAAGAGGAAAAATGATATGACAAATGACATGGGAAAGGCAAAAAAATTAGCTATTGTGAGTCCAAATGATGTCAAGTCTGCATCTCTATCTGTCTCTAATGTCAGCAATAGGTCTGGTGTAATATCTTGAATTTCAACCTAACACTTATGGGCATAAGCCCCTTTAACTATGATGTTACTTTGATGTTTGATTTTGATATATTGGGTCTAGGACCCCACTGCATATGAACATGATTATTTGTTTAATATATTGGGCGTAAGCCAGTTACATATGTTTGATGTGTTGGGCATGGACCCTCATTAGAGGAAATTTAAACTCAAAGTGGGCCTCCTGAGGAAAATAATAAAATAATAGTTAAAATAATATTTATTAATTTTGGAGGAAGAAAATAAAAAAAACTACTTTTTTTGTTCGTATTTTCGACATATCTCCCTGTGTTTTTACTCAAATTTCAATCAAGAGAACTCATTGGATGCATAATTAAATTCTACATCCAACAAGTACCCACTCTGTCTACATCACATTTTTTCTGGTATTTATTGTTTTTGGGGTAACAAGGTCCGTCAAAATTATGCAGAGTGGGTACTTGTTGGATGCAGAATTTAATTATGCATCGAGGGAGCTCTCCCGCTCGAAACTTGAGTAAAAACACAGGGAGATATGTCAAAAATACGAACAAAAAAAGTAGTTTTTTTATGATACCTATCCCCAAATTTATATTAAAAAATTGTTTAAGACCTATACAGTATTTCAAATTTTAAGAAATTTCATTGGCTAACACATGATGACATGGAATTTGAATTAGGGTTGAAAGGCCCATTTTGAGTTGAAAATTCCTCTAATGGAAGCACATGATGGATGAGATGTTTTGTGTTCAGCATGGAGCTCTGGATCACATGAGTATTTGAATGTTTGTGTTGAGTGAGAAGCTCTAGAGCAAATGAGTTTTTATGTTGTGTTGAGCAAGAATCTATGAAGCACATGAGTTTTTATGTTGCGTTGAGCGAGAAGCTACAAAACGCATGAGATATGAAAACCTTTGTGTTGTGAAGGAAGCTAAGAAGAAACTCCTGGATGAAAAATCCGGAGGGGACTAAAGATAAACAATTGCTAGAAAAACTGATCCAAGGGGGAAGAACAAACTTGTCGTAGTGGTTCGAAAAAATTGTCGACGACTTCTGTGAGGAGTAAGCAGTAGAAGACAGAACTTTGGTGGAATCCGTCAAGGAGAAATTTTACACAGAACTCATCGAGCAATTTCTGTGTTCCTTACCAACCTTGTTATTTAATTTCCTGAACGAGAAGGGAGTGGGTCATATTGTCGAACCTCGTCCATCATTTCATGGATCGCCATTAAACCCTAACTAGGTGGAAAAGCAAAAGAGGTGGAAAAAATTCATTGCAGAAAGGGAGTGGGAATACTTCCTAAGCAAGTAGACCGAACTATCTGGGCTTTCTAAAAGCGTTGGGTAGGCTATGGGGGGTAGCTGGTCATATGTCGAGATAAAGTGGATTGGATTATAGTCTCCTAGAAGCAGATACCATTCACCAGTAATGAGAAGTCGACCAAAAGGGAAATCAAGAAGATAGTATCACACAAAGGTATGTCGGACATTCAGAAAAATAGCGAGGGAAGAGAGACAACAAAGGAGGGAATAAAGAAGAGAAAGAGCCTTAGCGCTGTACAAAGGAAGGAGTACTAGGGTGACCGACCAGGAAAGAAATCCACTAGAGTCGGGTCATGACCGACAAGAAGAAAGTGTGGAAGAAGAGGTGTCCCCTACGAAGGAAGAATTGTGGATAGAGAAGCCAGAAGCTCTCCAATTAAGATCTCCCCATGAAGGAAAAACTCTATCTTCGTTGAATCCGCGTACCCAGATACAAACTATTGTCAAAGAGGACCTCTGACTCGGAGCTGGTGACTTTGGTATATGGAGTCGACTAGACAAAGAGACATACAATAGAATAAACCTCATTATCCATCGACCAGAAGAAGGAAATTGGGTTACCTTTCAAGAGGTACCCTCTAACCCAAGTATCCACTTACTTTTACTGACACATGAAGGAGCACCCCCCCTACCAGATACAGCTTTGGAGGACATAGAACATTCAGAACTATGAACAAATAGTTGCAGTGGGACATCGACAGAAGAAATTGACACTAACCGACTTCTGGTTGAAGAAGAATCGACAACCGACGGGAACGAGAGTTCCATTGACCATAGTTCCACAGAGATGAATAAGCCAATAACCCCACTACCCCCACCAACCCCACCCCCACCTCCACCACCACCACCTCCTGAAAGTAACGACAGTGACTCCAACATGGGTCACGGGTCAGCACACATTCCTCTATATGATGGGGATGAGGACCCCAGAAGACAGTGGTTCGTCTGTGAGTCGACTTGGGAGGCTAAGCAAGTTATGGATGAAGATAGATATATGGCACAGTTCATCGGTTCCTTGAGGAAAAGGGAATTAACTTGGTATATGACCTTTTCTAAAAGATAACCTCGAGCAACCAAAGCCGAGATCAAAGCGCAATTTATCGTTTTTCAAAACTCCAGATGCAAAACATCTGGCAGCAAAAAAATTAAAAACAACATCGCAGAATCCAGGAGAAACTATCCATGATTATGATAAGCGATGGAAAGACCTTCTTAGCCAACTGGAATATGTTATAGATGAACAATTATTAATCTAGTGGTTTCTTGCAGGTTTGTCTCAGAAAATCCGTCGACACATAAGTCTGGAAATATTCAAGTCTTACGAAGATGCTCATACAAAAGCTCTCCAAGTGGAAATGGATGAGGACATACCAGCATACTCCACCAATAATAGACTAGAAGAAAAACTTGAGAGTGTACATAAGTCTTTAAAGGAATTAAACCTCAAAAATCAGGATATCTAGTGCACAAAGTGCTTGACAGCCGGACATTCCAAAGACAACTATCTACAGGAATACAGCTGAGAGGACATTCGATTCATGCAGAAGAAATGTTTTTGTGACATTTTCTAGGAGCATGGAGACCACTCAAAAAAATATTGCTTGTTCAACATGAAGAATGACAAGGCATCTTGGTGTGCAATCTGTGAAACTAAAAATCATAACACAGCCGAATGCCATTTGAACCTGAAGAACTGATAGAATTATCATGCAGTCTACCAAACCACTACAGTTGCACAAAATAATGAGAAAAACAACTTACAAAATGATCAGAATAGTTAGAGATATGAAGGCCGAAGATACGAGCGTCGGTATGACAATCGATGTGGAGGCTATGGAGGTCAAGGCCAATTCTCTAGAAATCGAGACAACTGACCATGTCGACCCATCCAATGCTTTACATGTTATAAGGAGGGACATCGGTATGCCGACTGTCCATATAAAGACAGAACTGACCTCAAATTTTGTACTCATTGTGGAGTAGGGGATCACTCACTAGAGGATTTCCCTACAATGTTGGAAAATATAAATACAAAGAAAAATGTTAATGTCTTGTCGTGTGTGCAAAAAAATGATTTAATAAACAAAAAAAAATTGCATATTGTAACCCAACAAGGGACAAAAATAGGAAGTGATAACCCAAGAATCAGCAAAATAAAAGAGAAAAATGTCTACCCTGATCCACTTAAAGAGAAACAAACATACAAAGAAGCAACAAATGTATTCAAAGAATTTGCACGATAGGAACAAGCTAACGACAATCGACATAACAAAATAAAAGAATTAATACAGCTCGTACAAAAAGACAACTCAGTATCTCATTTCATTGATTTGCTATATGAAATAAACCACAACAATATCGAAAAACAAACAAAGAATATCTGCAGTTTAAATAAAAAAGATAAAGGTGATGCCGACCCACTTGTTGACCTGGAAATTGAAGGATACCATGTCCAACAAGTAGTGCTCAACTTTGGATTACAAGTAAACATCATGACTCGTGACACTTGGGAACAAATGGGTAGACCTCGAATATATGAGTCAGGCATATACCTAAAACTAGCCGACCATGGCCTAATTGAACCTATTGGAGTCTGAAAAGATGTTGATACAACTATAAAAGGAATCTCGACCAAAGTCGACTTTGAAATAATTGACCCTAAGGAAGGATCTAGTTCCTTCCCAGCATTAGTAGGTCGACCTTGGGGTAGAAAGATGAAAGCATCGATATCCTTAGACAAAGAGAGAATAAAATTAAAAGGAAATGGACAAAAGGTCATTGTACCTATTCATCCATCTCAAGGAGAACCTTGGACTGAACCTATCGATGAAGAAGTCAATATCCGACAACTCTACCAGATTCAAAACAATGCAGATTATACATGGCCTAATATCTATGAAGAACTTCATTTAGGAAACCAAGACTCAGTCGGTTACAATTCAGACGTAGAATTATATGATTGGGAGATCGAGAACTATGAGACACAAGCAAGAGGATGTTGGACTATTCAAAAAGTGCAGAAAAATCCCACCCAGTAGTGCTTCATAGTGTCCATTGTCCCAAAAATCTTTAAGAAAAATAGGGAATACCCTACTTTACAAAATACCAATGTAAATACTACACAAATACCAAGATACAAGGAAAGAGAATCACCAATCATGCATGTAGAACAAGTTTCCAAAAATATTGGCGATCATAGCCAACTTCAAAGCCTAGTAGAAACTTTTACAGGTCAAGTTGCTCGATGGTGGGATACCCATCAAACAAGATTGCAGACCTGGACATCACCTTCGACTTACTTTGTCGAAAGGTTTAGAGGAAAGAAGTTAACCAAACAGGCTCAGATACCTATATTCACTCAAGGACAGAATCCAGAAGATCATATTAAGACATGTGAAAAAGAATGGAGAAAACTTGGATACAAGGATAAACGAGCATGGCCACACATATTCCCATCCACCCTCTTCGACTTACCAAACAAATGGTATAAAATGGAAGAAGCTAGAGGTGAAACATTCTTATGGCATGAACTCAGAGAAAATTTCATGAAAGATTTTAACTTTATACCACAAAATGAAAACTTGGTTGAACCAGCAAAACAAATTAAACACTTTATATAGCCGACAGAAAATAAACCCTTAAAACATAACCAACAGACAATGAAATGCAACATTATACAAACTAGGACAAAACCACAGTCGACAAGACTACAGTTAGAAAATGAAAATACAGAAGGGAAAAGCTTTAGATGGAAATCAAACCATGTTGAAACGACCAAACCTATTTGTACAGTCCTTAAAGTTGAAACAACCGACAAATAGGATACCGATAGAATGACTGTAGCTGACTTTCTTGCCACATTCTCACAGTTTAAGGAAAGAATTCAACCAATCAATGAAGCCAAAGCACTAGAATGGCTAGATGCTAAAGTCAAAACTAGAGAATTCAACATCTCAAATGATGATCGACCAAAAATGGAAAAGATTGGTGACTACTGGAGTGAAGAGCAGACCATAGAGATAGTGAAATTATTAAAAGAGTTCCAAGATGTATTTGCTAGAGATTATAAAGACCTCAAAGGCTTAGTCCATGAAATGGGAGAAATGAAGATTGAGACTAAACCTGATGTTCGACCTGTGAAGAAAAGGCCATATAAGCTAGCTCACAAATACAAACAGATAGACAAAAAGGAAATTGATAACATGCTTGTAGCAGGCATCATCTATCCTATTGACCAATCAGAATGGGCAAGTCCAATGGTTGTACAACCTAAGAAACATGATATGACCAAACTAAGAATTTGTGTCGACTTCAAAGAACTAAATAAAGTGACACTGATAGACCCATTTCCAACTCCTTATGTAGATGAAATCTTAAATGAGGTTGCAGGACATGAATGCTACTCATTTATAGATGGATTCTAAACTTATAACCAAGTGCCAATAGCTAAAGAAGACTAGAAAAAGACAACCTTTGTATGTGAATTTGGCTCATTTGCTTATAAGGTTATGCCTTTTGGAATAAAGAGTACACCTGCAGTATTTTCTAGAATTGTTGTCAAAACATTTCAAGAATATATTTACAAGACATGGCAGTATACTTTGATGATTGGAAAATGTACTCCTGTTGGGGCGCACACCCTAATGGTCCTTAAGGTAAATAGCTCTGCAGGTTGGGAGTTTGTAAGCGGAGCTATGGCTCAAAATAGTCTTAGGGGTGTCAGGGCAGAGTCAAAAACTTTATGTTGTAATAAACCCATGGTTTAAATCCAGGGTTTAGGGTTCGGGGTGCCCATGGTTTAAGTCCATGGTTTTGTAATAGTGCATTGTTTAAATAGGCACTCTTGTAAGTAAGTAAGGTTAGGCTTTTTGTGTAAAAGGAATTGATGCGAAGCTAAGGCTAATTTTGTAAGGAAAGGTTAAGTCCTAGCTGTGTGCATGGACGACCTCTACAGCTGTGTGTGTAGAGGGTTTTGGGTGATAAGGAAATCTGTAGTTGTGTGCGTAGAGGCCTGTACTTGTGTGCGCGGCTTTGAGGACTGAAGGGATCTGCAGCTGAGTGCGCAGATCAGAACTGTGGTTTTTGTAGAAAGTTGAATAAAACACAGTTTTGTGGACGTAACCCCTACACTAGGGGTGAACCACGTTATATCTTGTGTCGTGGTTCTGTGTGTTGTTTATGTTGTGTTCTTTTTTGCATTTATATCGATATATCTGATAAGTAAAGATCACTGCTAGATAATAACTTCGCTGTGAATTCCTAGTAAAGGGTAGCGCAAGGCACTGTTTGTTTATCTAACTGTGAAGCTAAATAAGTGAATGTTAAGCTCTGTGATTTATATTTATAATCTGTTAAAAGCTAAAGGTATAGTAATATCCCTCTTTTGCTTGCAGAAATCTGGTTCTGCGGCACCCCATAGCAGTTTCGGGTGAGACTGCAACTTGTTCGCAGGTTGTTGCTGAAAAGGCCAACTCTGTGGGTCTTTTGTTGGTGTGAAGTTAAAGGCATAAAACCTGGGTCTACCCCATAGCCCAAAAAATTGGTTCCGTTGCCGGTTGAACTCAGTATCTGCTCAAGAGGGGTTTACGTCGTACCTCGAGGGCTATGTTCTGGAGGCCCTATGTGAAGGAAATCGATGATTGGCTTGATGAGACTTATCTAAAATTTGTTGAGCATGAGAACAAAGATCTGCGTCGTAGTGCAAACGATTTTTTACAAAGGTATGTTTTTTGTGACATTTATGAAATTTTCTTTGGTAGTATCCACATAGAGTTGCACCAGTGGTTATCCAGGTTAACAGAGCAAAGGATGAACTTCCAAGCACGTCAATTCCCTGTTTGGACCCCCGTGAGAATTAATATACTAAAAAGGGTGAACAACGAGATATCCCGCGGTGTTGATTTCTGGACAATGCGAACCCTTGAAGCATTTGTGACAGAGTTCGCCATCAACATGAGTACCTCCTTTAGTGAAGCCGAGCGGCAGTTTTTCAAAGGCCCAAGGGGTAAGTTTTTTAATTCATTTAGTTTGCGAATTAAAATGCTATTGGATGAAAAAGGTATATCGCTAATTGAATCAGACTGTTAGATTTAGTATTACTAACCTATGGTTGTAAGTGACAATACCTTCGACGAGCAAAGTGGTTTTCTACGAAGTGGAAAAAGGTACAAGAGAGATTTTGGATCCTATTCCCAGGGTTAGCATACGGAGTATCCCCCTGTAGATCCCACTGATTCAGAACCCGATGAAACCCCTTCTGTCAGAAACCCTCCGGTAACCCCGCAGCGAAGACCTATTATCCCTGAGAACATGTCGCAGTCTGAAAGTCACCCTAACCCGAGTACTCCTATCGCAGGTCAGTCTACCCCAGTAAGTTCCCCCCCACCTACTCCCAGTTCCCCTCCTTCCCCCCCTAGACCTGCGATGGATCATATCCATGACGACATTAAGCTCCATGTTTTCAAAGGAACTATATCATAGGATCCAGAACAATTCTGGCTTTTATGTGAATCAGTGTGGACTGCTAAGTCCATTATGGATCAAGATACAAAAAGAGTGCAGGTGGTTACTTCTTTCAGAGACTGTGCTCTGACCTAGTTCATGAAGTTCTCCAACACTCAGAACCATGCATTGGCTGACATAAAAGCAGCAATGATAAAGGAATTTAAGAATCCAAAATTTGAGTCACAATGTATCACTGAATTGAAAGAGATTCAGTAGAGGCATGGAGAGTCAGTGTGGGACTTTGATCAAAGATTCAAAGTTCTGCTAGACCAAGTCAGTTTCACCATTGGGCCTGTGCAACACAAGGAATGGTTCATTGCAGCATTGCTACCGCATATCCGAACTCCACTCATGCAACAGAAGGTTGCTGACCAGCAGGAGGCTCTAGAAATCGCAATGAAGCTTGAAACCGCTCCTATCACAGACAATTCTAGTATTGTTCAAATTCAAGCACAGTTGGCAGCGATGGCCCTGGAGCTTCAGGATATGAAACAAGGAAAAACCGATTGCGAAGAGTTTTGGTGTACACAATGTCGCACCGAAGGTCATGCCAAGGAACAGTGTCCTGTGGTAAGAAATTACCTGAATACTGGTATGCCAAACTCGTTTACCCCGCAAGTTCTTTATTATGAGCTTTTCCAAACAACAGGGAAGCATTGACCTAAAGACTGTTATCTACTACAGAGGTATGGACAAGTACCCAAGAACCCTTACTGCAAATTTTGTGAGTCCGTAGGCCATAATGAAGATGAGTGTCACAATTATGACCTCATGAGGGAACGCACCTACGATGCCTATCAGGTACAAAATGAGGGACAGAGTAATGATGGCTATGGATACCAGGGTGATGCATCAGGTAGAGGTTCTTTTGGAGGCCGTAGTCATGGTAGTATGGCTAGCAGAGGACACGGTCAGGTGGTGTGTTATAACTATAACTAGGACGGACATCTGGCTCGTGACTGTCCGAACCCCACTACGACATGTCGGTATTGCCGAGCAGTAGATCATGTGATCAAGCAGTGCCCGCAGTTGATAGCTAAGATTCAGGAAAGAAATAGTGCCCCTACTCAGAACATTTAGATGATTTCCATCGGCAAAGACATGCCCCAGCCATTAATGTTGTTACCCGTCGTGGAGCTACAATGCACATAGAGAATAAGGAGAAACAACCTAACGAGGCTTGCATTCGCAAGGCTCCATAGAAAGCCCCAGCAATTGCTATCGAAAGAGAACAAGAGACAGTCATGGAAACCAAGCGTGATTTTGTTGATCCTAGCACAATATTAGTACCCGTGCAGCAACATCAACAGGAGCTGCAACTGCAAGAAGCTTCGACGGATAAAGTAAGTACACTATCCTCCTTTTTACAGAGCTGTATGAAACTCTTAAGGAATTAGAATGCTTTAAAGGAGTTGCAAAAAGTTCTTTCTTTTTGTGAACCTCAGAGAAGAGTTGATAAGGAGAAAACTGTTAATCGTGTCCGAAGAACTGGTAGGGAAATGAGATTGAATTCCCAGATAGGAGAGTATGATATGACTGATGTTATTTTGGATCTAGGATCAGAGGTAAATGTCCTAACCAAGCAGACCTGGGAACAAATGGGAAAACCTACCCTTGAGTGGTCCCCTATATAGTTGAGATTAGCCAATCAGCAGAGGATTGTGCCCCTAGGATGATTTCCTAATGTTCCAATAGATATTGATGGATTATGTACTGTAGCAAAATTCAAAGTTATTGAAATCATTGACGACAGCAATCCCTATCCAGCCTTGTTAGGTATTGAGTGGGAAATGGAAAATACTGCAATTATTAACCTTAAGAAGAGACAGATGAATTTCAAAGGGAAAGATTTGAGAGTCATAGTCCCATTGGATCCTTCCCAAGGAGAAAGGTACACAGAACCCCTCCGAGATGAAGATCAGGATGTGTTGGACCATATCTACATTATTACAGTGAAGGAAGAAGATTATATTGATCCTAATGCCGAAGGTATTATGGATTGGCAGTGTGACAGCTCCTGTATGACGGATTCAGATGATGGTCTAGTTAATTGGCAGAATATATTGTATGAGCTACATGGCCATCGTTGTGCAACAATTACCAAGTCTCTTAGATGGATTGGCTCACAGACAAGACCCTTACCTGTTTTTGATGGGTCGACAGACCCAAAAGATTTTATTGAGCAATTCTTAGCTCAGATACCAGACTCATAGAAAATGGAGACTTTGGATTCAGCATTCAGAGCCACAGCAGCCAAATGGTGGAATGGTCACAAACAGTACATTCACAGTTGGGAAGTTTTCCAACAATCCCTTCGCCTGAGATTCATGGATCAACCACAGGAGGTCCGAAGCAGATTTAATGGTAAGACTAACCCTTAGAAGAATTTGGAGCAATGTTACGAATCCTGGAGGCATGTACCTCATACAGAGTGGGTGCATAGGTTTGTGCATACCTTGGATCTTGTTGCAAAGAATTGGTATGTAGAGGTCGAGCTTCACCGGGGTACTGTAAGTTGGGATACTCTTATTGACACTTTTGTATTGACATTTTCTACTAATGAGGTTTTCCCTGCTTTAGACGTCGCTATTCGATTGATCCATACTAAGGTGTTTGATGATCAAGAGATAGCAGAATACCAACCAGATTGGAAGGCACAAGAAGCTAATGCAGTCGAATGTTATAACCTCGCAATTGACGAGGATGATGATTCGCGCAACATTGATATTCTAGAGTCAGAAGGCCACTGTGAATTTCATGGACCAGCAGTCGAAGTTCTTGAGGTGACACAGCCCTTGAAGATGTGAACTGTAAACATTGGCTCAGAAGAACAGCCTAAGCATGCTACCATTGGAGATTATTGGGACAACGAAATGGTAAGCAAAGTGACCCAACTTCAACATGAATATCAGGACCTCTTTCCAACAAATTTTTCATAGATGAAAGGTATCCTGGGTGATATAGGTGTCATAAAGATCCCCTTGAAACCTGATGTGAAGCCTGTGAAACAACGTCCTTATAGGTTAAACCCTAAGTACAAGGAAAAAGTTAGGATGGAGCTGGATAAGATGCTTGCTGCAGGAATTATTGAGCCTGTTGAAGAATCGGAGTGGGTCAGTCCTATGGTCATGCAAGAGAAGAAGACTAAGGGTGAAATCCACATCTGTGTTGATTTAAGGAAGCTGAATGATGCTTGTCTACATGATCCTTTCCCCACACCTTTCACGGATGAAGTGTTAGACAATGTCGGGGGTCAGGAAGTGTACTCTTTTACTGATGGATTTTCAGGTTACCATCATATCTGAATTGCTCCATAGGATCGACATAAGACAACCTTTGGTACAGAAATGGGATCCTTTCAGTATACAGTTATGCCCTTCGGATTGAAGAATGCACCTGCTATATCTTCTAGAGTAGTCATCTCTGCCTTTAAGGAATATATACATAAATTCTTAGAAGTTTACTTTGATGATTGGACTATTTTTGGGCTACTAAAAGACCATATCACTAGTTTAAGACTTATGTTGGATAAATGTAGACAGCACCAGATTTCCTTGAACTTGAAAAAGTGTATCTTTTGTGCACCTTTTGGGATTCTGCTAGGTCATATTGTATGTAAACAAGGCTTGATGATGGATCCAGTGAAGATAGCTATTATTGTGAACCTGCCACCTCCAACATCTGTTAGACAACTTCGCACTACACTTGGTCATACTGGATATTACAAAAAAATTATTAAAGGGTATGCTCAGATTACTGCTACGATGGAAAAACGGTTGAAGAAAGATATTATGTTCGAATGGACACTTGAGTGTCAAGCAAGCTTGGATATTCTGAAGGAAAATATGGTAACTTCTCCCATCCTAGTATTCCTTGACTGGAATAAGGAATTCCATGTGCATGTCGATGCATCCTCCATTTCTCTAGGTATAGTATTGGCCTAGTCAGGTGAAGGTAATATTGATCACCCCATTTCTTTTGCAAGTAGGAAATTGTCCACAACAGAGAAAAATTATACTACGACAGAACGAGAAGGTCTAACTATGGTGTATGCATTGCAGAAGTTTCGACATTATCTGTTAGCCTCTCATTTTAAGATGTTTACTGACCATTCTACTTTGAAGTATTTGGTTAAAAATCCTATGCTAGGTGGAAGGATATGTAGATGGCTGCTTTTGTTTCAGGAATATGACTTTGAGATCATAGTCAAGCCAGGAAGACTGAATCTAGGTCCTGACCACTTGTCGAGGCTCGAGTTGGGAGAAGAACCTATCAGCCTGGACGAAGGTCTTCTTGATGCCCAGTTGTTTGCCATCCAGATGGTTGATGAATACTTTCAAGATATTGTTCAGTATTTGTCTACAGGTTTTCCACCCGCCGAGATGACAACACAGTAGAAGAAGCAGCTGGTGGTTCGACCAGCTGACTTTACCTTAATAGCAGGACAATTATATAAGATGGGCCCAGATGAAATACTGCGCAGATGTGTCCTAGAACATGAAAATCCGTTAATTTTGGCTGAGGCCCATTTTGGGGCAGCAGGAGGTCATTACACAGGAAAAGCTACAGCGCAGAAGATTCTGACAACCGGATTGTGGTGGCCCACGATTCACAAGGATGCAAGAGAATATTGCCATAACTGTGACATCTATCAAAGGATGGGAAAACCATCTAGGAGGGATGAGATTCCTCTAGTTCCGTAGGTAACTTTACAACCCTTTGACAAATGGGCTATTGATTTTGTTGGACCTATCAACCCCCCCGCGAAGAAGTCAGGCACAAGATACATTATTACAGCAACTGATTACCTCACCCGATGGGCCGAAGCTCAACCAGTCAAGAACTGTAGCACTGCTACAGCTGCAAAGTTCATCTTCGATAACATCTTGTCTAGATTTGGGTTTCTTAGAGTCCTTATGAGTGATCAGGGATCACATTTTCTAAATAAGACTATTGAAGTATTGACTGAAGAATTTCAGGTATACCATCAGAAGAGTACTACCTATCATCCACAAGAAAATGGGACTGTCGAAGCTTTTAATAAGATCCTTGAACAGGATCTGATGAAGGTTTGCAACGTTAACAGAAATGACTGGGATCTTAGAATTCCAGCAGTACTGTGGGCTTATAGGACTACCTGTAAGAATAGACAGGCCATACACCTTTTACGTTGGTCTATGGGAAAGAAGCAGTCATGCCCATGGAATACATTGTTCCTAGCCTTAGAATATCTGCTTTCATAGAGATGGATGACCCAGCGATAATAACAGAAAGGCTGACAAAGATACTATAACTTGAAGAGGACAGATTTATTGCAGGGTTCCAACAGCAAGTGCAGAAAGCTCAAGAAAAAGCATGGCATGATAGACATATCAAGAAGAAGCAGTTCCAGCAGGGTGATCTTGTGCTCTTATATGACAGCAAATTCATGAAATTCCCGGGTAATTTTAAGACACATTGGAAAGGACCATACATAGTGCAGAAAGTTACTGATGGAGGAGCAGTCCAGTTAGCTAAGTTGAATGGAGAAATTTTACCCTCTATGGTAAATGGCAGTTGTTTAAAGAAGTATAGGGACAGGCAAGGACCTCCTAATCAGAAGCAACCCTAGGAAAGATAGTCTAAGTACCAAGAATAGTTGAAATTGGGTGCTAGACTATAACGAGGCTATCCTCAAAACTATGAAGTGCGGAAGACTGTCAAAGTTCGAAGGTTAATATTGTGTCGAAGGTTCTTGTCAAGGTGAAGCTGAAGCTAGCAGTTATGTTGAATATTAAAAGTGTGTCACAGCTTAAAATGTGACGGATGGGACAAACTAGAATTGGTGGTGCTGGCACGCGAACTGCCCTCACTGCCTGCAATAATGAGATCTTGGGAAAAATTGGCGTCATGCGGACAGGATTGCCGACACTTCATCAGATTTGGTGTTATTAATACACCATGATGACAGATTCTATTTTGGGATTCTATAAGAAGCTACATCAACCTGCGACTCATGCATTGTGCATGTCTTTGCTTTTCTTCAGTTACCACTATGTCGAATGATCGTGAAGTCCAGAAGTTATTTCGAGTGGTCAGGGAGAGAGGTCTGCTAAACCTTCTGAATAATCCACCTAGGAATCCATGCTCAACCAAGGCACAAAGAAAGGCAGAAGTTCGCTCTATGGGGTTGGAAGAAAGGCAGAAGTGCGCTCTATGCCGCACAAAGAACAGCACCAGTCTTCACAGAAAAACTCTGAAACATCCCAAGATGTATCCTCCTGGTTTGACAGAACCACGGTGGTTGTTTGTCTTATGCACCTTGACACACAACTCTAGGGACCCTAAGTTGTCGATGGTCAAATGTGTGACAACCAGATTGAAGGATGGGGTCGCTGATAGATCTAGAAGGCCTTAACCAGAAATTCACGAGGGAAAGGAACAACTAGCCAGCAACCGCATGTATGGCTTCAACAAGCAGCACACTAGGCTTTGCCAATAATATTCTACCACTAGAAAAGTAGCTGAGTGTCCCAGGATGGGCCACTGGTGAGTCTTAGGGGCCTGTTGGGGCGTGCATCCTAATGGTCCTTAAGGTAAATAGCTCTGCAGGTTGGGAGTTTGTAAGCGGAGCTACGGCTCAAAATAGTCTTAGGGGTGTCAGGGCAGAGTCAAAAACCTTATGTTGTAATAAACCCATGGTTTAAATCCAGGGTTTAGGGTTCGGGGTGCCCATGGTTTAAGTACATGGTTTTGTAATAGTGCGCTATTTAAATAGGCACTCTTGTAAGTAAGTAAGGTTAGGATTTTTGTGTAAAAGGAATTGATGCGAAGCTAAGGCTAATTTTGTAAGGAAAGGTTAAGTCCCAGCTATGTGCATGGACGACCTCTGCAGCTGTGTGCGTAGAGGGTTTTGGGTGATAAGGAAATATGCAGCCGTGTGCGCAGAGGCCTGCAGCTGTGTGCATGGCTTTGAGGACTGAAGGGATCTGCAGCTGAGTGTGCAGATCAAAACTGTGGTTTTTGTAGAAAGTTGAATAAAACACAGTTTTGTGGATGTAACCCCTACACTGGGGGTGAACCACGTTATATCTTGTGTCATGGTTCTGTGTGTTGTTTATGTTGTGTTCTTTCTTGCATTTATATCGATATATCTGAAAATTAAAGATCACTTCTAGATAATAACTTCGCTGTGAATTCCCAGTAAAGGGTAGCGCAAGGCACTGTTTGTTTATCTACCTACGAAGCTAAATAAGTGAATGTTAAGCTTTGTGATTTATATTTATAATCTGTTAAAAGCTAAAGGTACAGTAATATCCCTCTTTTTCTTGCAGAAATCTGGTTCTGCGGCACCCCATAGCAGTTTCGGGTGAGACTGCAACCTGTTCACAGGTTGTTGCCGAAAGGGCCAACTCTGTGGGTCTTTTGTTGGTGTGAAGTTAAAGGCATAAAACCCGGGTCTACCCCATATCCCAACAAATCCATGTTCAAATATCATTGCAAATGGCTCAGGCTTATGTTGGAGAGATGTCAACAAATTCAACTATCCCTAAACATCAGAAAATGCATATTTGTGACCCCCATAGGGATATTATTAGGGCACATTGTCTGTAAGGAAGGTATTAAGGTTGACTTTGTGAAAATCAAAATTATCCTCGACCTAAAACCACCAGTAAACCCAAAATAAGTCAGGGTGCTACTTGGCCACACAAGTTATTACAGAAAATTTATAAGGTATTATTCATATATGACCTATGCACTAAAAGAGCTATTAAGGGATGATAAAGAGCTCAACTAGACAAAAGAGTTCCATCTATCATTTGAAAAATTGAAAGGAAAACTAGTTGAAGCACCAATCCTAAGGTTTCCAAAATGGTCAATCAAATTTCATGTTCATATTGATGCATCAAGCCTAGCAATAGGAGCAATCTTAACTCAACCAGGTGATGATGGAATGGATTATCCTATAGTTTACAGTAGCAGAAAATTAAACAAATCTAAGAGAAACTATTCGACAACAAAAAGAGAAGCATTAGGAATGGTCTTCGCATTACAAAAATATCAACATTATCTTCTAGCTAACCCCTTTATATTCTATATAGACCATCGGGCACTTAAATATCTCATCAATAAACCACTACATCATGGAAGGATTTGTCGATGGCTACTATTATTCCAAGAATTCGAATTCAAAGTTGTTGTTAGACCAGGAACATCATAATGACTACTAAGACAGACAGAAATAATTTTGTACCTCCCTATTTCTTCGGGATGAAGAAACGTTTTGTTCATGGGGGAGATGCTGGAGGAGCAAGTCGATAAGTTGACTTGAACGATAGCTGATGTTAGCTCTCCAAGAAACTACTTAGTGGTTACGGCTAAGTATGCTTGGTAACTTGTAAAATCATTATCTTTCAGTAAGTGGATCGAGGGGATACTATAATGGCACAATGGAAAAACTGCTAATCCAAATAGTTAAATGAGCCAGTGCTCTTAGAAACTGCACATCAGATGATAAATAATAGAACAGGCATGTAGAATATTGCTCAGACAACCAAATACATTGAATGCAGGGTTTATACAACCAAATACATATATAACGCAGGGCTATACTGAAACAGTAAGAAGTTCCTCCATCGAATCATGAGCATAAGCTAAACTAATCCAACAGAGTGCAGAACAATAGTGGATGAAAAAATCTGAGTACAATAACAAGAGAAAACTGTGATTTTATTAGACTAGCAATCAGACATAGGCCAAGTTTCTCCAAGCTCGAACCCCCCCCTTTTTCCAGTCTGAGTTCTTAGGATTTTAAAGCCTTTACAACAGTCTTCAGATCCTAGAAAACTGGATCTGTTTATCTAAACATAGTAAAGTCTAAAACTAATTGTAAACTCTAACAAAACAAATCCTTTATTAAAGGAAATCGAACTAAATCTAATTAGAGTCTCGACAGCTGCAACAATATCTGACATTCTTCAATGTGATGACAAAGCAAGAGATCTTCGAAGGCTGAAAGATAGAACCAAAAAATGCCACCTGTACATTTCTTGCTGGAAAACTGCACTGGAAAGGTGGATCGAATCCTTAATTAACTGCACAAAATCTGGAGAAGTATCATATGTTCGCATACATGTAGATCTTCCATCATCAATGGCATTTTGTGGAACTATAACTGGAGATACTTTTGTACATATAAGACCAACATACCCTGGTGGAGGGTTTGGGTCATGCAAAGCTACATG
>LPNX010155446.1:0-12014 GCA_001517045.1 Pseudotsuga menziesii
CATAGGACTCAAAAAACATGGATTTAAATACAGGGGAACGTGCTACCAGAACAACTCTGTGGGCATGAAATTTTTCCCCTGATACATCAAATGTGACATCCACATTTTCAACATATTCAAGAAGTTCCCCAAATTGTTGACCCAATTTTGATTCAGGGATGTGAATATAGTGCAATCTAGGGCCTTGAATAGCAGAAACCACAACCCCAACTCTCCTAAAGCAAGGGGATGGATCAGAAATCTGTCCTAAATATGCATGTTCCTCTAAATCTGGAAGGGTATCTCTGTAAATAAAGTCAAAGGATTCTCCACGTAGAGGCAACTCAAGGGATTATCCACGTAGTCTTAACACAAAGGTCACACCAAGTTAGGGTTCAAGGTAACCCTCGACACTCGACCAACTCCATGTTCAATAGAGAAATCACTAAGACACATCGGAACAAGCCCTAAGTCCATTATCTAAGTTATCTTCTTCAGGCTAGACCAATGTGGCTCAATATCTATGTCTCTCCTACACATTGGATTCGTCCTTCCATGCCAATTCCATGGACATGAAAGCATTAATTTCCAAGACTGTGCAGTTATGAAAGAAATAGTAGAGCTTACTATCCGATGGGGGATATTGCACTATCTTAGCCCAACAGATACGTATATCAATCTTAGCGCTTCAATATCCTTTACATTGCAGCAAGCGTATCAAGGTTTCCTCCTTAAAAGGAGTAGTGTTTCAATTGAGGGAGGTTACAGTGGAGATGCAAAAAAATAAGAGCCTCACACAGAGATGAAAATGTTGAGAACCTCATGCAAGTATCCAACTAGAATTCTTCATTTCACGCAACAGTTGAGAGGGCATTCACCACCCTCACACAAAGGAGAGAACCCGATTCACTCAACAATGAAGAGGTAAGTGAATAATGGTTGTTGTCAACAGACTGTTTTGCAAAGCATTGAGTCTGCATTCTTTTCTTCTGCGAAGTTACCTCCACCCTAACAAAAAGGAGAGAGCTCGATTCACGAGGAGTGAAAATTGGTTGTTGGAGGAGCCGTCGCTTAAGCGACGCTTCCTAACGCGCCCTCGCTTAAGCGACGCTTAACCGATGGTTATGAGAATAGTCGTCGCGTAACCAACGCTTTTGGCCACATTTACAAAAGAAAATTGTATCTTTGTGATTTTTGGTAAGTTTAAAAAGAGAAATCCACGCGCCATCGGATTTTGGATCAAAATGTAGTAGTGATACGGTCATCTACAAAATTTCTTTGGTAAAGTCTTTGAATTTTTTTTGTGGCTTGTAATTAGATTCATTTGATCTGGCCCAACATTGAATAGGGGGATCAAATGTATTTATTTGTGACACATTGTTTTGGATATGTAAATCAATTCTTTAAATTAGAATGAGAGTGAACATCAAAGATTTGTTCAATATTATGCACACTTAAATCAACATTGCACATGGAACAACAATTCAAATACGCAAACATTCACTCAATGATTTGACCAATATTGTCTATAAGTTGTGCATAAAAATATTGATATTCTCAAAACTCATAATAACTTGATAAATAATGAATTGCATTTTTTCGACAAGATTCTAAAACCATACTTTTTCAACGTAATCCATTATTTCGATTAACATTTTTGGAAAGTGAACAAGAGGATATTGAGCACCATCTAGCTATGATTTAGTCATATGAATTTGATGAAGGCATTATGGAGATAAATAATGAATAGGATGAAAACACTAAGCTGATAGAAAATACCATGGATAAATAGACTAAGGAAGCTAAGAATAAGTTTGAAAATGAAGGTAATTCTATAATACTTTAGGAAGAGTTGCAATTCAAGAGGAACAAATTTTTCCTAAGATATGACAAGACCGAGTTTGACTTTGTTCACATTCCTAATTAGTCCAAACTTGTGAAATTTGTGAGTATTGGATTTCTTGGTGATGATTTACAAAGGCACATTATTGATAACAAGTTAGATGAAAGTACCTAAAATTGATGATCAAGATGAGTAACATGAAGAAAAGGATGATGGAAATGAAATTGATGATGATAATTTGGATGGTGTACCTAAATAGTGCCAACATTGTCACCAAGTTGGACATCGTGAATTACAATGTGTTGATATTTAGCCATTGAATATATGTGGGAAAACAAACCACCTTGCACAAAGGTGTTGGAAGCGACCAAAGATTAAGATAAAAAAATAAAAAAGTAAATTTTGGATGGTTAAGTATGTGGCATCATAATTTGGAAGCCATGTTATTATGAAGGCCTTATCGATGGATTCATACATAGTTACATGGATGCTTGATCAACTAGGTTTCTTTTGTCGATGGACATGAATCTTTTGATTTAGGATTTGATTATTCAAGGCATGAACGAGACCCACTTTATCTATTATTTTCAGTTGGAAATCGAGTCTATAGATTCCACTCAAAGATAGTATGTGTTAGCACTCAAAATTTCTACCTAAAATTTCTATGTTCTTAATCCAAAAATATTAGGAATTTTGGTTAGAGGGCACTCTTATTCATTCATCTTGGCAGAAGTTTGCATTCTACAATGAAAATTAGAAATAATGAATATAAAGGTGTTGTATAATGACATTCTCACTCTTCAACATGCTACAAAATGAGCTACAATTCTGTAGAAAAAGGTTATTGTGGTAATAATTCAATGCTAAAGAATCAAACTCAATTATACAACAAAGGTTCAATTCTATTGGTATGGAAGCACTGCAGAATCCCATTAATTTAATGGAGGAGTGTCTCTTATCACAATCAATGATCCAGTTGATTAGGAACATGAAATGATTCATATACAATTCATCGAACGATTTATATTTCTTTTCTGAAAAAAGAAAAAAAATTATTTCAAAAATCCAATTTAATCTCCACATCCATTTTATTTTTTGAAACACCTTATCGATATTTCATTCTCCAGCTACCATATTGTATACTCAGTTATGGAACCCCATAAAGGCAGAAATCCAGTGCATTATTAGACTCATGGCATGATACTCGATGTTTTTCCTTGTAATACCCCTAGTTTTTCCTTGTATGAATTTGAACAAAATTATGTATATGATATAAATATGTTACTATGGCTTCCTAATGCGAAGCTCAATGGCAAGGCTCGGCTAGTGAATGGATATGCATGTATGATGTAAATATTTAATTTGGAATTTGTGTTTGGATTATCATGCCAATTGGAAATGGATGAAAATATTATGTGCATAAATAATAAAATGGTCCAATAATGGATTTGTAAATTGCACCAAAGAGGCTATGATTCCACCAGAGGGGAAGAGGAAAGAGGGGCCATGGGAGACCAAATCCTTGCATCCATGTGTCAACACTAGAAATCACCCAAAATTATGTCATGTGCCTTGAATAAGCCAATTATCTCATTTTTTTTACTATTTTACAATCATTGAATGGATGTGTTGGGTTGGTGGAAAAAGTCATCTCATGTTGTTATTGAAGTATGGGACTGACTACGCTTTTGTGACAGTTTTTTCAGCTATCAAAAGTTAGTCTATAGCTTCTAGGAGTCCTTCCTTCTACTATCACAAGTTATGCTAATTGTCTTGTCACGATTTTCTCATACCTATTGGATTCAATCCTCACTAACACACACTCTCAAGAAGATCTACACTACTCAAAGCTCTGTGTTGTTGTTCATGACTTGCATAACCCAAAAAAATTGAACTTAGGGACATAGATGCAAATTTGGAAGGGAAAATCGATGGTTGTAGGTGAGCCGAGAGGTTGGGCGAGTTTGGGAGTCTTTCCCATTGTTTTCTCCTGCTAGTGGATGCTTAAGAATCCATGAATTGAGGCTATAGGTGGTTCTTTAGCAACCTTAGTAAGTTAGTCTTCTTCTGTGCACAAAGAAGGAGCACTCAACAAGATGGATATCCAAAGAGAACTATTGATCAGTGAAGGGGATTCATTATCCAAGTAGGGTGTTGTGTGGGGAAGGTATTATGGAAGCCAAGGTACGAGAGTTGAGTGAGAGCCATGTAGAGATCTGAATGAGAATTTGGCTATGCATAAAGAATATATCATGTTTTGGGACAAGAGAGAGAATCTTGTAGGTGTTTCCTTCATCCTGGTGGCCTCATAGCCCAGCTTGTGGGTGGCCTCTGAATGTTAGAGAATATAGGTTAGCAGAGTTCCTATGGTTGGTGGAAAATCACTCTAACACAACTAGTTTCTTGGATCTGGGTTGTTTAAATATAATTATTCTTATTTATTTCAATGTTAAATGATTTTAAATTATAGAAATATTGTTTATGCTTGCATATGCATGTTCATTGTGTGTGCGATGATTTATTTTCCGCACACGTATTTTATTTGTATGAATTCGTAATATGGGGGTTGGGGTGAAATTGGAGGCCCCGAATCTATGTAATGTTCCCTCTCGATAGTCAGATTGAAATTGGAGGCCCTGAATCTATGTAAATGCAAGATTTATATCTTCTAAACAATGTTTAAAGATCAAAATATATTCTTGTGAATGTTAAGCTAACTTTACTTTGCATTCAAATTCCTTCTTCTTTTCTTTGTTTTATATTTGGTTTGATCTCTGAGTAAGATGCCAAGGAATTGTGAGACTTTACCTTTTTTGTTAGATACCATTAAGCTTTAAATATAATATATTTTACTACCTTGTGGCATTGACCTACCTTTCAAAACTAAACAACTCTATGATAGTTAAGCCATATATGATGAGTATGATAAATATTTAAAGGAGCATAAATTCATTCCAACTTGCACATAAATTTGCAGAAACCAACATGTTTATGATAGTTATGCATCTTATTCATTAGAATATGATGATGTATCATATTAGTTCACAAATATTTCTTTCCCCTCGACAGTTTAACACGAGTTTCAAGAAATCAGTGAATTCACATTTGGCATTCTTGAAAAAGAATCTAAATAGAAAGTTCAATATAATGAAGGTTTTATTAAGCATGATGTGTATCCTCTTGGTATTGATGAAATTGTGTTGCATATTCTTCATTCTTATGATAATATTGTTATTTTGGATGCTATTAAACAAATTATACCCAAGAAATTAATGAACGGTTTTAAGGATTAGTTGTTCCCCTATTTGTAACAAAATATATGATGTTTATAAGTTGTTCAAAGGAGCATAACATGATCATAATATTTCCAATGGATCGAAAATTGCATAGAAATTATTTTATTTTTTAACTCAGTTGGAGTTTGTTCATGATCTTCAAGAGCCAATGGAAATTTACATGGAGTCAATTTTTCTAAAGGTTCTAAATATGGTAGGTTTTTATATGCCACTCACTTGCAGTAATGAGTATATATTTTCCATGAAATTTATGTTGTTGATGTTCTATTCTTTTTGCTTTAGTTTATTGTTGACATGGTTTACAAAGCTTTTTTGAAAAGATGCATTTGTGGTTAGGTTTTTTGAATTGTTTTTAATGGTTTTATATTTAATATCTATACAAGACCTCCCTCATACTTGGCTGTAGATCCCGCAATAAAAAAGCATAGGCATTAGTCAACCCCAAATCTCAAAATGGTTAGTATATGAAAAGGCATAGGCCATAGTCCACCCCAAATATAAAATAACTAGCACACCGACATAGTTTGTGGTTGGATCACATCCATAGGGATCAAATGTTTGAGAGATAGTTATGGAATTGAAACAATTTTTGTATTCCTCGTATTCTTCTAGTTAAATGGTTCAAGTGTGAGTTATCCATGCTTGGATACATGTTATCACCGACATTCTTCTTGTTATCCATTTATCAAGTATCAGTTATTATATTCTTTTTATTTTTTATGTCACATTATTTTAGTTTTCTACAATGAATTGTTGGTTATCCATTCATCAACTATGAGTTATCCCTACAATGCTACCAGTTATCCATTCATTAGTTAGCTACTAGTTATTTTTTTATATTCTTTTTTTAATACTTGTTTATTTTGAATTTTGAACTAATATGAATAACTGATAATTAAAACATAAATAATAAGCAATCGTAATACTAAACTTTACAGTAAAGGTATATAATAGAGGAATTATATTAAAACCAACTTATTTCATTTCTTTGTCAAGTGCTTCCTCTAAAATTTGCAAAGACGTTGCGTCTCTCCAGTCACTGAGTTCATGCATGTTGAGGATTATCATGTATGCATAACATTGGTGAACTCGCTATTGGATTTCATCGGGAAATAGACTCAGATGACAACTATGAAGACAAAGCAGGCAAGTTACAATTGATACCGGAAGGTGGAATTTATGAAAATTTAATTCTATAGAGTGGATTCACCTAAGCATTTAAAAAAAATAATGGAGATTAATAGATATTGGTTAGTAAAATTTAAAAATTGTTTTTATTTTTTAACTATAAAACTCTAACTTTAAATCCTAAAGCTAATCTGGATGAAGTCCAAAGATCAATTTCCAGACTAAAGGTAGGAGTCCATAATTTGTGTTGATTCCCAAAAGAGTTTTTCAATAGTACTGAGTTCTCGAATATCCTCATTTGACAGAGAAATTGTGATCTCATCAGGATCATTTATGCATTTCAATTCAAGGGTTATTATAGAATATATTGAGGTTTATTGCACAGGAAGAAATAGTAGGGTTCTTAGTGCTAACTTTCATTTACCTTAATGGGAAATATAGAACATCATCTTTTTTTCCTGGAATATCTGACAGAAAACTCTTAAAATTTTCATTACCTGATTGTTTGCCACCATGAATGGACTAGATGGTCCTCCGGTGCTAACATCTCCACCACTGCCCATATGACATAAGATCATTTTATTACAGAATCTTGTATAAATGCTTTTCCTGAGTAGAAAACAAATTTTCATCATCTTCTGTTGGATACTGCTCACTATCACTCTATCCATCTTCATTATCTTGATTGATTTCATCTACAAGATACTCATCATCATTCTGTAGGCTTGTTCAATATGTTCTTATTCTTGTTCATATGTATTTTCTTCCAGTTGATCATTGCAATAAGTAGTGTCTACATTTTTATTCTGTCATTTCTCTCAATTTTCGTAAGATTCATCGATCTGTATCTCTTCATATCTATGTTTATTCTTTCTAACTTCTTGAGATTCATCAACCTCCACAAACACATTTTGACTTTCAGAAACAAATTTATTCCCATCATTGCTTTGACTGTCAGAAGCAGATTTATTGCCATCATTGATTTGATCTAGATCAAAGGATGATGAATAAGGGATATCAATATCAACATGAAACAGGGGCATATACTTCTTACGAAACTCATCTGAAATCCATGGTAATTCCTCTGAATTCCCTTGATTTGATTCATCGGACTCCGCCATGACAACATCGACTAATTCTTGTCCTATTTCTACTTTGTAATATATATTTAAACAAAGTTTCTCTAATTATTATTGACAATAGTCTAAAGAATCAGAGGTGATTGTTGGTGAGGAGCTCCTAATCCTGTAGCTAGAGATAAATAATGCTAAGGTGATAAATTTACCTGTTAGCATATTTCCTCTTTGGTGGTTTTCTTGCCACAAATTTTAATTTCCTTTTCGCGGGTTTTCTTATCTTTGCAGTAGATTTTTCTTTTTATATATTTTTTGTTCCTTATATATATTATCTTTCAAACAAAAATACATGGTCGAAATATTATTCATTTGTTACAAACGTTACAAGATCTCCCTCATACTCGTCACTATTGTTCTTGACCACAATATTATTTTTGGCTGACTTAATATCAACAAACGTTACAACATAAGGTTACAAGATCTCCCCCATACTGGGTTGTAGAGTGTCTCTCGGCGCAATAACTTGTATACAAGTGGTGACATCATTTATTAAATGTTTGCTTATTTGAATAGTTGTTCGATGTGCAATGTCAATTAAAATGTGTGAAATAATGAACAAGTCTTTAATGTTCATTTCCATCTTGATCTAAAGAATTTATTTTAGTATCCAAAACAATGTGTCACAAATAGATACCTTGAATCTCACTATTTAATGTCAGGACACATCATCTGACTCTAATTATAAGACACAAAGGACATTCAAAGACTTCACCAAAGAAATATTGCAGATGACCTTATAATGCAAGATGCATCAAATTTGTGACCAAAATATTCGTGAAGTTCAAATAGTTGTTTTCCTTTGCTTGTCTTCTAGATTGATTGTATTCTTTCCTTTATTCGTGTACTTTTCCTCTTTATGGAATCATGTTCACATTCTCGATTCATTATATGCAAGAGAGTTTGTTTCCAAAAAAAAAGTAATACCATGCACAAATAACCATAAGGCCAAATTCCATTATGCACCAATAGACGAAGCACATACACAAATACTCTACAACCCCCTTATTCAATTTCTAGGATGTTTAAGATACAATATAAAAAATTGTATTTTTATTAAGTATTCGCGTATAACATTCTAAGCACTTTAAACTCCCAAATTCAAAATTGTAGAAATGTTTGACTCAAAATACAAATTACTCTCAATATACTAAACTTGCAGAGCCTAAACTCCTTGTAACTTCCAAACACCTTATAAATCATACAATTTTGCAATAAAAATATTATATTCTTTAAATTTTTATTTCAATAACATCTAAAATTACAATGTCTTTTGTATAAAAATATTATTTCAATAACCCCCTTTGGAAATATTAAGAATCTAAAATATGGAGATTTTCATTATTTTAATTCACGGTGACCAATAAACACTTTGTTATAATTCTTTACGACCTTTTAAATTAATGCAATAATTGTTATAAATACAAAAAATTATAAATCCATTACAAATTTGAAATACAAAACCTTCCATTATAGTCTTAAAAAATCAATTTCAAAATATTTCATATATTCTTGAAATTTCAATCACAATACCCGGTGCTATAGTTTAACAATTGTATAGTTTAAAAGTTCAAATCACAATACTCACTATTGTCCATAATAAATTTTCAAATTTAAACAAACTATTTTGTATAACTCAAAGATTAAAAGTACTTTGTGCTATAATTCTCAAATTAAAAATGCAATACTCACTGTAATTTGGCCATAATACATTTTCAAATTCAAACATAGTATTTTGTATAACTCCAAGATATTAAAAGTACTTTATTCTATAATTCTCAAATTGAAAATGCAATTTTTTTATTGAGCTCCATGGATGCACCCTTAATAACAACTCATTAATTTAAGATTAGTCCCACCATTAAAGTATAACCAATGCTTGATATGTAATTTCCTAGCAAGTATAAATAGTAAAATGTGAGTTTTAAGATTGTAAGGTTTCCAATGTCTTTAATATTAGGTTTTTATTGAGTTTTCTACTCTCTTTCAAGCCCCCTTCACTAGAAAAATCTCATTCTTGGGGACAGTGAAGAAATGCTATCAAAACCTCACTTTCAGCCAAGAAAACATGTAGACATCACATCTTGGCTCAAAAACCTATAATTCTTGAGGTATTCTTCATTGTATAGATATTAAATATAAAACCATTAAAAACAATTCAAAAAACCTAACCAAAAATGCATCTTTTCAAAAAAACATTGTAAACCATGTCAATAATAAACTAAAGCAATAAAACATTCTAAAACTAAAACAATAAAACATTCTAACAACTTAAAAAAAATATATTAGTAACAATATAAAACAAAATAAAACTATAATACAGTTTATTGCAATAATGATTAAAAAACATCATAAAAATCCAATACATATTTTATTTAAGAAAAAAAATCCACCCTTAAGAAAAATATATATTTTATAATATTTTTACAATATCTAACCATTACCACATTACCACAAAATATATAGGTGGAAATAACCTCAAATAGCAACACGTACCTTTATACTATTATCATGCATTTTTTAAATTAAAAATCTCAATTCTGCTATTTCTCACCAAAAAAGATTTTACTCAGTTTTTTTCTTAAAAGCTGAAATTCCGCCTTTAATGCACCTATCATATCAGTTAGAACTAACAAAAGCTTCAGTGCACTTACTCTATCCCTTCAAAGAAATATAGATGGGACACTTCCCATCTGTATATGCATGTGGTGTGTGATTCTATCTGTAAGAAGTTGGAGTTGGAATGACCTATATAATGCTATGCTCTGCTCGATTGACCATTGCGTGGGAAAATGGCCTCTGTTCTCTAGATCTGACCTGCGCTGCTCTACTCTGGAACGACCTCTGCATAACACGAATAGACTTTGTTAATAATCGTAGGTATAGCTCTAATTGAGCATCCTGAATAGCCTCTTCCCTTATGGAGATCAGGGCTCTTTGTTAATAATCGCAGGTATAGTTCTAATTAGCATATTTGTATTCAGTTAGAAATCTTCAGCATTTTGTATGTAACTACCCAAGTACTCTATGTCATACAATGACCCTTTATTGGATCTGCTATATTGTGGGATCTGACCTGCCCTGCCATACTCTACTCTGAAACGACCTCTAGATTGACCTTTGCTTTAGACTAGATGGGAAATGACCTCTGCTCTGTGCTCTACTATATCATGGGATCTGCTCTGAAATGACCTCTGCGTAACGCTATTGAGCAGATCAAACAACCTTGTCCGTGATGGAGATCAATTCTCTTTGTTAAGATTGCAGGTATAGCTCTAATTGGTTTATTTGTATTCATTTAGAAATCTTCAAAATTTTGTATGTAAATTCCAAGGACTCACAACCCATTTTGTGCTAGAACAATCCTTCAATTACAATGATTCACAGAGATAAATGGTACAGCTGGGATGAAACTTTCTTTCAAGAGCTATGCAAACCCTTTATTGAAACAATTGGAAATCATTTTTTGAATAGTATTTGTACTTATATTTCCCTAGGTACTGCAACTCGCTTCCCTCACTCAACTCGCTTCAAACTCTGAAGGTACTACCTACCCTTTTTACTTGTAAAATATTTTTTATTTTAATTTTTGTTTAGATGAACAATATAACTGTTGTTTTTTTAATATCGTTATTTGGAAAACAATACTATTTGTTGATTGAATATGGCTGTTTGGAAAATAATAGTGTTGCAACCAAACATTGTTTCTTTGTTTTTGTTGGCTATTTTTTGCTTTAAATTTTATTTGTATTAGCATGTGTGTATGGAAAATCATCATGTAACATAAATGATTTTAACATGTAATATGACTACTTTAAAATGCATATAGTGATTATAACAAAATGCATATAGTGATTATAATAAGAAAATGCAGTGATTATAAGAGTTTATAGAATATTAAATCCATATTTATATACCAACCATTCCATTTGTCTTTCCAAATTTATGCTTACATTATTGTGGTGTGTGTTGTAACTTGAGAGGATGAACTAGAGAAAAATCCTTTGAATTCTAGTAAGTTATTAATTAGCTTCCATAAACTTTATCCCAAACAATATTGAAACAACTTTTTGGTTAACACATAAATTTATGGAATTTGTGAAACCTCTTATAGAAGTAAATAAAATTTTAAAATATTAGGTAGAACCACATAATTATGTCTTTAAATGATTGCTATAAAATAAGTATTTGTTATGAGGAAAAGACATAAATTATGTTTTTCAAATTTTATTAAACATGTATTTAGTTATAATGTGATATATGATTTTATTAAAAAGACAATTTCTCTTTTTAGCTTTCATGTGATATCTTCTTTTATCAAGAAAACTATTTTTTAGTTTATGGAAAAAAATGGTCAATACAATAGTGATATAATATTTAAGATCAATATTTATTATGATTTCTGTAATAAAGGGGAGTAGGAGGGCGGTAAAGAGAATAGAAGGGGGGGTTGGGAGTTAGGACGAGAGAAAGAATAGGAAGGGGGTTGGGAGTTGTGGGGAGAGGAGTAAGGAGAGAGGGAGTGGGGAGAAGGGGGATAAAGACAGAGGGGTGAAGCGAGAGACAGAGAGAAGGTAGTAGAGAGAAAGAGAGGGGAGAAGGGAAGGGGGTCGAGTGTGAAAAAAGGGGGGATAG
>LPNX010155446.1:16021-29699 GCA_001517045.1 Pseudotsuga menziesii
GTCTGGGGTGAAAGAGAGGTAGGGGGAGAGAGAGAGAAGGGGGAGAGAGATAAAGGGGAAGGGGGACATAAAGAAAGGGGGAGTGGTGTAACATACCCATATAACCTACCAAAACTGCATAATCAAAAAAAAAATTCTTTATAAAAATATATGTCATTAGTCATAAACCCTTGGCTTCATTCTCTATCCCACATTCAACATAACAACAATACACAGTATTCTTAAAAATGCATTCATGGTTTTATCCTAACTCCTTTAACTGGTTTGAAATGAAAATATTAAGTTTACAAGTTTTTTTGCAACGGACTTCTCTGCAACATGCCTTCCATAACTGACCTTTCTATAAATAGAACTCCCCTCCGCATTGTGGATTATGAAAATCACTTAATTCCTTAATAGTCTAACCCTTGTGCATTTCACTTCCGCAATGTAGATTGCAGATTGAAAAATCCCCATTCATTTTAATGAATTTTCTTTTTTGTTTTCCACATTCTGCAATGAGGATTGTGGATTGTGGAAACCATTACATTCAACCCTTTTTAATTTCCTCTTTCCACATTCTGTAATGCGGATTATGGATTGCATCAACCTTAACGTTTTCACTATTTTATCCTTTCCACTTTCCACATTCCGCAATGCAAATTGCAAATTGCAGAAACCTTAACATTTTCACCATTTTTTCTTTCCACTTTTCGCATTCCGCAATGTGGATTTCGGAAACACATATCTTCTTCTTAGTTTTAATTATCGCCTTCTGCTTTCTACAATGTAGATTGTGGAAACCCTTAGGTTCTTTAGAAATTACCTTTTGCTTTCTTCTTCCACAATGCGAATCGTAGATTGTGAAAACCTTAAGTTTTCTTACAGAATAACCTTCCACCTTCTACTTCTGCAATGCGGATTGTGTATTGCAGAAACCTCTAAACTCTTTACAACACCGAATTTCCATTTTCTGGTTTTGCAATGAGGAAAGCCCTAAAATATTTACAATCTTTCCTTTCACAAACCCACTTCTACAATGCAGATTGTGGCTTGTGGAGGTGCTTAAGTTCTTCACCAGTTTTACATTTCCAAAGGCATTTTGGCCCAAGGTTCATACTTAGTTTTCTCTTTGTTTTCTTGGGTAAAACCAAGGGATATCAACCTTCGATGGCTTCATAGCCTTAGGCTGATTTATTTACTTAAAAAAAGTTCAAGATTAGGAGTTCATAGTGGGGTTTAGTAGCCAATTTCCTAAGAAACTACACTACCACACTTTCCTTCACAACTTTACCATTCATCTAAGGACTAACAATATCACACCAGAGCTTCACTGGACTGGGAGGAGTTTAAACCTAGACAGCTCTTAGACTTACCACAGGGGTCCCTTACATTGGTCATTAATAGTAGAGCAATAAAGCATCCAAGAACTCATTACAAAAATAGTATTACACTATTACTAAGGACATATGACTAAAGACCAGTCCCAGTCCTTTAGGACAGAGCATGGGTATTATACCATTGGTAGACCATATAAAAAATGTAGTTACCATTAACTAAAACAGAGCAGGGAATTCACCCTTGGAAACCCATATATCAAATGCAGTCATAGTTAACTAAAAAAGAGCAAGGAAATTACCCTTGGTAAACCCTATATCAAATGCAATCACGATTAACTTAAAACAGAGCAGGTGTTTTTCCCCCATTAGTAAACTTCACAACCCATCCATTCATAGCCATGCAAATATGTAGCATGAGTGTTACACCATTATCAAGCCATAAAATCAATGCAAGTTACAGTCCCTTAAACCAGCATAGGGGAGTCACACCACCTCCTAAGCAACACATCCATCCATCCTAAAAACTGGTATTATCATTTTATGGACATTGGAACACACATTCATACACATGCAGATATATCCTGAGCTCAATAGATTTGCAGAAACATGAACACAGTAATGGAACCTATTTGCAAAGAGAGTCGATTGAAGAGGGAACATCCACATTCTACCCAACCATATATTAGGGGTTGATGCACAATCATGGACTCCTTTAAAGACACTTTAGATGCCACATAATACTGGAATAAATGGGAAACTCTGACTTTAGGTGACAATTTGGGGTACTTCCCTAACTTATTTGAAGATGAAGTAAAAAGAGAAAATATAGGTAATTGAATAATATTTCATAATATATAGCATTTATGCAGAGAAAGTGTGTGTAAATGATTATAAAATTAGTATTCGCGAAAGTGGGTTTTCCAATTTTTAGCACATCTTAACATATATGTTTGTGCGGGTGCAGCAATATATGAGGTAAATGATGTCCATTTGGGATAAAATATTGTAGACATATAAAGGACATATGGGCCTAGTGCAACACTATTTATTCTAAATTTTTGATGAATTATTTTTATTATTATTAGTTATTGAAGTCAGAAAAGCTTGAAATTAAAACCTTATGTGTGGGTGCAACACTTTAGGGGAAAAAATTAATGAAATCCTTGATTTATAAATATAATATCGTAGAGCTTGATCTCCTCTAGTGCACCATATAGTTTTTTGGGGAAATGGTGATGGAAATCAAAAGTTATATAACAAACAATAGATGTATGTATTTTCAAAAATTGACATGTGTCATTTAGAAAAATAATTATAAATAAATAAAACATAGTTTTGATGGAAAAAATTACATATTCAGAATCTTCATTTCATACTCTCCAATATCCTACATTTTGATAAAAAAATATTGTGTATGTCGTATCAAAACATGCCATCTAAACTGAGCATATTGATAGAGTTCTAAAAGACAAGCAATAGCCCTGGTTGATTTGACCTAGCCAATAGGTTCGGTATTCTGAAGATGCTTCCAAACCTAATGCCAAACCTTAATCCTGCCAATTATTTAAATTTTAAAATAATGCATATGCAATATAGCTTATTCATATCGCATATGCGATATGAATAAGCTATATCACATATGCGTTATAGCTTATTCATATTATGCGATATAGCTTATTCATATCACATCTGTGATGTAACGCATATGCGATATAGCTTATTCATATCGCATATGCTATAATGCATATGTGTAATTTATGTTGTGATGACATGAGTACCACTTGAACTTGTAGGGAATAATTAGACGATTCCATTTTTGGAGTCATAACTTTCACCTACAGACCGTGTTTGATAAAAAAAAACCATTGTTGGAAAGATATTGGTATGTATAATTCACTAAGGGAACTAAAGACGTATGTACTCCACATATAAGCCTTACAATTTCACTACTTTGATCCTCCAAGGAAGGACTTACCATTAGGGTATGTTAATACAATTGTTAGGTTCTAACCAAAACCAACCCTTGTATGTCTCATGTTAAATATTATCAATTCTATAGAATCAATTTAAGGTCATATGGTAACTATGTAAAATCATTTTTGATAATATTCACAATGCAATTAATTTAAATGCATGTGCAACTTTTATAAATTGATTTTCCTTCCTACTTTTGTGTCCCTTTAGGTGCCTAGTTGAATAACAATTTTATGTATTATTTATGATGTGTAACATCAATTAGATCAAAAACATATTTTGATATTCTCAATTTCTTGAAAATGTTTGTTGTGCTGAGAACTCGACTAAAATTAAAATCACACTCAACTAAGCTGCTTGATAGAATTATGTTCAGAGCTAATTTATGTGGCATGGCTTCTAGATTCACAATATCACTAGCTACTTGGAAGTTGTATGGGTGGTGGGTTCCCACTATAGCTTACTTCATGGAAGTTCTCTAATGTTGCTAGCATAATTGAACTTGGTAAAATATAATGGTGCTATAGGTAAATTTTAACTAATTTTTTTTCCTAATGCATCATTGTTCATCACCCTCATCCTCATCATCATCATAATCACCCTCATCCTCATCCTCATCCTCATCATCATAGTCATCATCCTCCTCCTCCTCCTCATCATCATCATTATTCTTCATCATCATCATAGTCATCATCCTCCTCCTCCTCCTCCTCCTCATCATCATTATTCATCATCATCATCATCACCATCACCCTGATCAACTTCATCATCATCATCATCACCCTCATCCTCATCCTCATCCTCATCAGCTTCATCATCACCCTCATCCTCATCGGCATCATCACCCTCATCATCATCATCATCATTATCATCACCCTTATCCTCATTAGCATCATCATGGTCATCATCATCATCATCATCATCATCATCAGCATCATCATCATCATCATCACCATCATCCTCATCAGCATCATCATGGTCATCATCATCGTCATCATCATCATCATCATCATCACCCTCATCCTCATCCTCATCATCATCCTCATCATCCTCATCCTCATCATCATCATCACCCTCATCCTCATCAACATCATCATGGTCATCATCATCATCATCATCATCATCAGTGTCATGATCCTCATCCTCATCCTCATCATCATCATCATCATCATCATCCTCATCCTCATCATCATCATCATCATCATCACCCTCATCCTCATCAGCTTCATCATGGTCATCATCATCATCATCATCATCATCAGTGTCATGATCCTCATCCTCATCCTCATCATCATCATCATCAACCTCATCATCATCATCGCCCTCATCCTCCTCCTCCTCATCATCACCCTCATCCTCATCATCATCATCATGGTCATCATTTGCATCATCATCAACAACATCATCATCATCATCACCCTCATCCTCATCACCATCATCATCATCCTCATTTTCATCATCATCACCCTCATCCTCATCAGCTTCATCATGGTTGTCCTCATCCTCATCATCATCATCACCGTCATCATCCTCATCCTCATCCTCATCCTCATCATCGTCAACCTCATCATCATCATCACCCTCATCCTCATCATAATGATCATCACCCTCATCCTCATCATCATCATCATCATGGTCATCATCATCATCATCACCCTCATCTTCCTCCTCCTCATCATCATCCTCATCCTCATCCTCATCATCATCATCATCATCCTCATCCTCATCAGCTTCATCATGGTCATAATCATCATCGTCAACCTCATCATCATCATCATCACCCTCATCCTCCTCCTCCTCATCATCACCCTCATCCTCATCATCATCATCATGGTCATCATCATCATCATCATCATCATCACCCTCATCCTCATCACCGTCATCATTATCCTCATCCTCCTCCTCCTCATCATCATCATCACCCTCATCCGCATCAAATTCATCATGGTCATCATCCTCATCCTCATCATCATCATCATCATCACCCTCATCCTCCTCCTCCTCCTTATCGTCATCATCATCACCATCCTCCTCATCATCATCATCACCCTCATCCTCATCATCATCATCATAGTCATCATCCTCCTCATCATCACCCTCATCCTCATCATCATCATCATAGTCATCATCCTCCTCATCATCACCCTCATCCTCATCATCATCATCATGGTCATCATCATCATCACCCTCATCATCATTGTCATCATCATCATCATCGTTCATCATCGTCATCCTCACCATCATCATCATCTTCATCGACACCCTCATCCTCATCATCATCCTCATATTCATCATCCTCCTCATCATCACCATCATCCTCATCATCATATTCATCATCACCCTCATCCTCATCATCGTCATCACCCTCGTTAGCATCGTTCATCACCCTCATCCTCACCACCATCATCATCTTCATCGATACCCTCATCCTCGTCATCATCATGATATTCATCTTACTCCTCATCATCACCATCATCCTCTTCATCGTCACCCTCATCCTTATCATCATCATCACCCTCATCCTCATCATCATCAACCTTGATCCTCATCATCATTGTTCATCACCCTCATCCTCATCATCATCATCATGGTCATCATCATCATCATCATCATCATCGTCATCATCATCATCATGGTCATCATCATCATCATCACCCTCATCCTCATCATCATCATCATAGTCATCATCCTCCTCATCATCACCCTCATCCTCATCATCATCATCATTGTCTTCATCGACACCCTCATCCTCAACATCATTAGCATCCTCCTCCTCCTCCTCCTCCTCATCATCATCACCACCATCCTCGTCATCATCATCATCATCATCACCATCCTTGTCATCATCATCATCATCATCACGCTCATCCTCATCATCATCATCACCCTCATCCTCCTCCTCCTCCTCCTCCTCCTCATCATCATCATCATCCTCGTCGTCTTCATCGACACCCTCATCCTCAACATCATCAACATCCTCATCATAATCATCATCATCATCATAATCCTCATCCTCATAATCATCATCATCATCACCCTCATCCTCATCATCATCATCATAGTCATCATCCTCTTCATCATCACCATCATTTTTCACCATCATCTTCATCGTCACCATCATCCTCATCATCATCACCATCCTCGTCGTCGTCATCATCATCGTCACCATCCTCATCATCATCATCATCATCATCATCACCACCACCCTCATCCTCATCATCATCATCACCCTCCTCCTCCTCCTCCTCCTCATCACCATCATCCTCATCCTCATCATCTTCATCGAGACCGTCATCCTCAACATCACCATCATCATCATCATCATCATCATCATCATCCCTCATCCTCATCATCACCATCACCCTCATCCTCATCATCATCATCATGGTCATCATCATCATCGTCATCATCATCATCATTCTCATCCTTATCATCATCCTCATCCTCATCATCATTGTTCATCAGCCTCATCCTCAACATCATCAACACCCTCATCCTCATCATCATCGACACCCTCACCCTCATCCTCATTGACACCCTCATCCTCATCATCATCAACACCCTCACCCTCATCCTCATTGCCACCCTCATCCTCATCATCATCGACCCCCTCACCCTCATCCTCATTGACACCCTCACCCTCATACTCATCATCATCATGCTCATGGACACCCTCAATGTTCATCACCCTCATCCTCATCATATCTAGATAAACGTAAATTGCACATTTTCATTGAGCACTAAATCGCATATGCAATATATCAGGAATGCGTTATGGAAAACATGCAAAAACCTGCCCGTTCATTAAAAAGATGGAATTCAATATCGCATATGCGATATATCGGAGGTGCGTTATATTGCATATGCGATATGTGTTTTATATAAAATGTAGGGTGGCATCGTGTTGGCCACCTTTAACGTATCAAAAGACATAATTCGTCTAAACCCACGCACAGAGAACTATTTGACATGCAATTTTTTATCATTACTTACATAACTCCATAGTTTTGTACAGGTTTGGGTGGATTTCAATGGGAATGTACGTAATAGAGGACGAAAGTCAACAAGGAAGGTGCTTACACTGGAAGAAGCAGAAAATAAAAAACAAAAAAAGGGAAGATTCAAGAAATCGTTGGCATTCATTACATGAGCAAATAGTTCCCATTCCCCCTCAAGAGATACCTGACGTAGAGGGTAAGGAAGATAATGCAACATTAAGAGAAGATGGTTATACGGAAGTTGATATTATTCATCCATTAGTAGATGAACAATCTTGTGAAGAGTTCAATAATTATGTTACTCCTGATGTAAATGTGACTCAACAACAACCATGTTCGGTGGTTCAATATCCTAATCAAAGTTGTGAGCCAGTAGTGGATGTAAATGTCACTCCAACATTTCAAACGGAAAGAAATTTTTCATCAAAATGAAAGAGAACTCCTAAACAAATACAAGTGGACAAGAGCGGATTGACTTCCATGGAAGGTAAGGTGGCTAAACGCACTATTTTTTGTCATTCTTCTCAAATAATGAAACAATATTTTGATAACAAATCCAAAGCCGGTAAATGCCAACTGTTTTTAGCTTTGCTTAAATCTAGAAATATGGCAACTGTTAGAAGAAATTTAGGCATAACAACAATGAAGAATATGGAATCAAGTAATCACATTGTTAAATCTCTTACTGCTGCATTCACATCGATTGGTTAAAAAACTCGTTCAAAAGACTGTAATGTGGCTCGTCATGTATTGGCTGAATCAATTGTATGTAGATCAACAAGACAACGTCGTTTACTTAAATGCACATCAAAAATTGTTCCTTTACATCCAAAGACACTTAAAAAATATTCAGTAAGAAGAGACAACCTTGATGTAGAGGGACAAATGGAAACATTATGGGCATTTAGCGGTAGGTTTCCCCGCAAAGACATGAAGTTAGTTGAAGCAGTGAAGGGCCTAGTGCAAACGTTTTGGCATGATAACACTAGTCCTTCTAACACAAAGGATGTGTTAAAACATTGTAGGGGTTCGTATCACATTGAACCTCATTTTAAGCATTATCTTGACATGACACAAACTCAACTGTTCGAGATGTTTAAAGTTGCCCACATAGAGCTAAGGCTCGGGCAAAGATCTTTTGAAAAATGCAAGCCTTGGTATGTTAGAATCAATACCATCTGGAACACTTGTTGTTGTAGATACCACATAGAGTTTGACCTATATTACCATACATTTGCACATATACGTCGTTTTTTTCATCCTAACCATGTGTAGGAATGCTCAAGTACAGTACTGCCAATGTCATCTAGAGATTTCATCCATAGCATCATGTGTCTGAGGCAAGATGGGCAGACACATTACTTAAAACAATGTGTAGACGGTTCTTGCAACAATTGTGGTGGGCTATCCTTATGGCATGATTGCATCCATGAAAGTGAAGATCAAGCATTCGGGAATGCAATTGTCAAG
This sequence comes from Pseudotsuga menziesii, assembly GCA_001517045.1. Taxonomy (NCBI): domain Eukaryota; kingdom Viridiplantae; phylum Streptophyta; class Pinopsida; order Pinales; family Pinaceae; genus Pseudotsuga; species Pseudotsuga menziesii. The sequence goes on from LPNX010155446.1 coordinate 24,783, forward strand.
AAGCAGAACTATCAGTATGAGACATATCAGCTAAATGATGGGAACAAAAGCAGGAAGATTAAATTGGTGACTTCACATGTAAATTCTTGAATATTGACAAATTAATATTCATGTACACATCTTTTTATGTGGTTTATTGACATATTAATATTCATGTACTAGGTGTGAGTATGTTATTTTATTCCAGAGTTTCATGGAAAGATCCAACAGTACATTCAACATGTCGATATGGCATGGTGGCAAGATGAGCAATTCAGAATATGCCGGGACATCTTCCCTCTCAGAACAATACTATTAGTGGTTGACTTTGCAGAAAATTACACCTTACAACCACAAAATGAAATTCAAAGTCAATACTATCACTCAGAGCAAGTGAGCATAATGGTGCATATCACATATCGACATGGGCATGATAGCAATGAAGAGAAATGCGTGATATTGAAAGAAAGTCACTTCTACATAAGTGACGACCGGACCCATGACATCCATTACATGCAACATTGCTTTAAATTATTCTATGATCATGTGATAGCTATGGATATACCATTTTATCATCATTTCATTTGTTCAGATGGTTGTGTTGGACAGTTCAAGAATGCACGTGTAATTGAATGGTTTTGTTTGTTGCACATAAAATACAAGGTGACACATTTATGGAACTACTTTGAAACTGGTCATGGAAAAGGAGAGCACGTTGGTGCTGGTGCATGCATTAAAACTGCCCTTCAAAGGGAAGAGATGAAGTTTACAGGTGCTCTCCTTCGAGACGCTGCATCTATAGTCCAATGGTGTGCATCTATCATGGGAGAACAAGCAACAAGGAAAAACTTAGTGTGAACAATATTCTGGGAGGTTACAAATGTGGACTGATCACAAACACCTTAGGTGAACACAATGCATGGAGCTCGATAGTTTCATTCAATTAGAAGCAGACAAATCGACCCTACAAATTTGGACAATATTGAAGGCTTGCTTTTGCAATTCCTATAGCATCGGTGAATGGGGTGATTGTGAGCATACTGATACCATTGATACATGGGATTGAGTGACACTTGGCACCAATTTCAACGGGGGTAATGAAATAAACCATTTGGAAGATGATCAGACATATATTTCTAGAGACTATGATCACATATCGGATCTCATACAAGTAGGTACATGAGTAGTACCTAAATAAGAAAATGTATTTATGTATTGTTTACTCGACCTTTGTAGAATTTAATTTATGTAGAAATTAGAAATGCAAGACCTTATTTACAAAATGTATTGTTAACTTGACCTATTTCCTTTCACAGGTCAGATATATGCAGTGGTTTCCCCAAAAAAAAATGACTGGGGTTCTGACTATTGGTTGGCACGTTGCTTAGAGGGGAAACAAACCCTTCTAGAACCTATTATAGATGATGAAAATATTGAATTCCCAATTGGCTCGATGGTTATAAAAGGGGAGTACTTGACACTTGCAGCACAATAGGAAAGGAAGGGTGGGTATGCATATCAGGATTATAGACCAAGAGCTATTGTATACCATTTCGCCAACCTAGTAGTTGGTATAAACATCAAGCTCCTAACACTTGCTCACAAAAATAGGTCACATGTATGATACTTGCTACCTCATATAGAGCACTAAATATTGATGGACACCATCAGCACCAGAGATGATCCAGATGACCTACTTGTATGAGTGCATTGTAAGGTGCATTATTTAACCTTTTTAAAAGTGAATTCTGAAGCCCAATTTCCATTATTTAGCCTTACTGTATTACCAATGTAATAAACCTGTGATTGACAGATACCATTCACAGACATAATATTATTCAAAGGATACTGGACACTATAAATATGATCATACAACCTCGGGTGAGTTATCTATAAACCATGTTTGCACATTTTCATTGGGTTCTCTTTTCTTTCTTATGATGTTACTAAAGTCTATCCTTTCGTGTGCCTAGGATACAAACACCATCTATGACACATTGGAGGCACCAATAATGGTGTCTTTAGACACCACCAAATATAGTTCGAAAAATAACAAGCTCTCGAGTTGTTGAAATTTACATTTCTTGATGTTTTTATTTTAATATAGATTTAATTACATTTCCATGTACAAATCAGAATCCAACTAGAGGCTTTCATACTTGCATGCACCAATTAGGGTCAAGACAAGGTATGATATGGAACTAGAAACACATGAGATCACCAATACTAGGCTTTCATCAGTCACCAAGTTGCATGCTCCAACTGGGTTCAAGACAAGGTATGAGATGTCCAACTAGGGTTTGGTGAGCAATCATGCAAGTTAGGAGAGGGAACTAGAAACACATGATCACCAATACTTGCATGCACCAACTAGGATTTCATGAGTCACCAATTTGCATGCTCCAATTAGGCTCAAGACAAGGTATGAGATGTCCAACTAGGTTTTGGTGAGAAATCATGCAATTTAGGAGAGTCAACTGCAAGAACATGATCACCAATACTTGCATGCACCAACTAGGATTTCATGAGTCACCATTTTGCATGCTCCAACTAGGGTCAAGACAAGGTATGACATGTCCAACTAGGGTTTGGTGCACAATCATGCAAGTTAGGAGAGTGAACTAGAAACACATGATCACCAATACTTCCATGCACCAAGTAGGCTTTCATGAGTCACCAAGTTGCATGCTCCAACTAGGGTTTGTTGAGCAATCATGCAAGTTAGGAGAGTGAACTACAAACACATGATCACCAATACTTGCATGCACCAACTAGGCTTTCATGAGTCACCAAGTTGCATGCTCCAATTAGGGTCAAGACAAGGTATGAGATGTCCAACTAGGGTTTGGTGATCAATCATGCAAGTTATGAGATGTGATTTATGAGACGGAACAAGGTATGAGATGTTCTTTTATTATGATTGTTAGTGGCATTGGTATGGAAAAAGAGAACTCAAAATGTTTAAAGTAATTATTTGTACATGGTCATATGGGGGATTTGGCTAGGGATGAACTTAGTTCTTAATTATACTTAAGGAAAAAACCATTCTTTTGTTCAAGAATTAATATCTTATTCAAGCATTGTCTCAAAAAGTACACTAAACACACGTACATCTAATTATTTTCCCATGGTAGCTTACATATCAAAGTCATGGGTTTCCTTGATAGTGCATATCAAAGTGATCCGAATTTTAGTATCACAGGACGTCTTATTTTTCTTTGATATGCATGTCAGTAAGTATAAAGTTGGAACTGGCATCGAAACAAACAACTTTGGATAATTAATGGCCTCAATGCTCTTGATGAAATGTGCTTTCAATGCTGGTGTAAAAACTCTCTAGGTTTTTGTTGACTAGGATCTCACTATAAATTGGATGTTAAACAAGACCTAATTGTCAAATACTCCTACTCTGTAGTACATTTATTTTCAGCATGTTTTTGGGAACTAAACATTATTGTTGATTCTCTTCCTTAAGCAAGTCCAATTCTGGAAGATATGGAGTTAGAAGAGATAATTGAAGGGCCCTATTTGGTTTCTTCCTTGTGATTCAAATGAAGGTGACATGTAATATCTATGTATATATTTCACTATTTTTGCTAAGTTAGATAATCTTTTGGTTCGTATAGTTTTTTGGATGTATAAGACTATGTGTGTTTTTGGATATTTTCTATAATAATATTATTATTATTTTTGGACAATTTTTGAAATTGGGATTTTTCTCCCATATAGGACCAACATGGGATAAATTTTTGGACAATTTTTGAAATTGGCACATTTGCAAAGATCATGTAGTATTTTGTCTGCTATTATCTATTGGGGTATTTTGATGAGATGGAATTAAAGGCCTGTGGTGGAACTAGGGTTACCAAGGTATGAGATGGAACTAGGATTTGGTGAGAAATTTGCAAGTTAAGAGAGGGAACTAGAAACACATGATCACAAATACTTGCATGCACCAACTAGGATTTCATGAACAACAATTTGCATGCTCCAACTAGGGTTACCAAGGTATGAGATGGAACTAGGGTTTAGTTAGCAATCATGCAAGTTAGGAGAGGGAACTAGAAACACATGATCACCAATACTTGCATGCACCAACTAGGGTTTACTTCAACCAATTTAGGGTTTGTAGGGTACATGATGTATGTTAGTATGGTATGATGAACTAGTATCATAGGGTATTGTAGGGTATGATATGGTATATATTACACATGCATGCATGACTTAGTGTTAAATGGCACATATTGTTAGTGTGTTATGTTATGGTACATGCTATTGTATCATAGTATGGTATGATGTTAGTGTCGTAGGGTAATGTAGAGTATGTTATTGTGTGTATGTTAGAATTGTAGAGTATGTTAGTGTGTGTTACTGTGTGTAAATTAGGGTATGTTATTGTATGTTAGAATTGTATGATGTTAAAAAGTTGATGAGTCGTCTAAATTCTTCCTTTAAGTATTGGAAATTCATTTAAGTTAGCACACATGCACGAACCACACATATCATTATATCACATAGGTGAACCACACATATCATGTTCTAAGACCAAGTCAACCATGATATCATGTTCCAAGATCAAGTCAACCATATATATGTATAAATTTCAACCTTGCTTTATATTATATATGTATAGCAATAATGTTGTACAAAAATTGCCATGCCACATGGCCATAATACAAAATAGTCGATCAAAAAGTACATTTGTGTGTACATATGAATAAAAAGATACATCTATGTATGCCCCCTATACATTTTTCCTAGTTATCCCATGTTTTGTTGCCACTGCCAGAGTCTTCGGAGAAGTGTATCTTTCTTTTACGACTTCTCACTAGCGACCCCCATAGTTGAACAAGAGGGATAGGTCTCATCAGTGGAGACTGCAGAAAAACCAAAATTTGTAAGTTAATTTACCAACCTTTAAAAATTCTATGTACATTT
>LPNX010155464.1:0-103124 GCA_001517045.1 Pseudotsuga menziesii
TGATGTAAAATTTAAATTACCATTATTATTATTATTGTTATACAATGTCAAAATGACTTTCAATATTTTCCAAAATTAGGAAACGTGTTCCCCACAACATGCGAATTCCAAACCTTCCCATAAAATAAATACCCTAATAGTTAAGGTAAATTTATATCTTATATATTGTTAATGTTTTAATGTTTCACATTTATATAACTATTTATATAAAAAATCATTTGTCAATTGTATTTATATATGGTTAATGTTTTAATGTTTCACTTTTATATAAAAAATTATTTGTCAATTGTATTTATTATTATTTTATATAAATAATTTGAATTTTTTTAGTTTAGCTTTTTTTTCAATTAAATTTGTATAATAAAATGTTTTTGGTAATGTTGTTGTATTTGTTAATTGTATTTATTATTACTTTATATAGATAATTTCATTTTGGTTTAATTAGTTTTCTCTACTAAATTTGTATTAATAAATGTAATCTAATATGTAAATGAAATGGATGAAAATGAAAAGTTAATATACAATTTTCATTTTTCCTTTTCAATGCAGAAAGAACAAATTGATAAATTGATTATCAATTTGCCTTTCTGCTTTTCATTATTCCAGTATTTTCCAAAATTAAGAAACTTATGCAAAGTCCAAACCTTCCCATAAAAGAAATACCCGAATAATTAAGGTAAATTTATATCTTTATATATTGTTAATGTTTTAATGTTTCACGTTTATATAACTATTTATATAAAAAAATTATTTGTGAATTGTATTTATATATTGTTAATGTTTTAATGTTTCACTTTTATATAACTATTTATATAAAAAATTATTTGTCAATTGTATTTATTATTATTTTATATAAATAATTTGATTTTTTTAGTTTAGTTTTTTCTTTTTCAATTCAATTTGCATAATAAAATGTTTTTGGTGATGTTGTTGTATTTGTTAATTGTATTTATTATTACTTTATATAGATAATTTCATTTTGGTTTAATTAGTTTTTTCTACTAAATTTGTATATTAAAATAATCTGAATGAAAATGAAAAGTTAATATACACTTTTAGCTTTACGCTTTCCAATGTAGAAAGGGAAAAGAAGAAAACAAAAAAGTAAATTGATAAATTCACTTTCGGCTTTGGGCATTGAAAAGCGGAAAAAAAAAAGGTAAATTGATAATCAATTGAATTTACATAATAAAATGAAAATAAAAGAGTATTATACACTAATTTAACATCTTATTAAATTCCATGTAACCATTATTATTATTATACAATTTCGAGCATCACAAAAACGACTTCCAATATTTTCCAAAATTAGTAAACTTGTTCCTCACAACATGCAAAGTCCAAACCTTCCCAAAAAAGAAATACCCGAAAGAATTCAATGATGCACGTTAAAGAAATACAGAGTATTCACCGATACCCATTTAGTCGTTTTATCTTCACACACATGGTCTGCATTTTATTGATTCTGAGGCCGCCAATACAGCTACTACACATCGATTTGGTTTTTATTATTAAAATCCATCGAGGTTTGGGGTTTCTGTCCTTCAAGGTTTTTTCGTGAGATTGGAAATTGTATGATGGAGAATGCCCCATTCAGCTTTTGAGGGCGCTGCACGCCTGAAACACTTAGGGCTACACACATCAGGGTAACTTTCTCACTCATCTTTTATTGCTAAGTGGTTTGTTCGTGTCCCTGCAATTTTCAAGTCACAAGGTCGAAACCTACCCATACCCATACCCATTATTATGTGTCCATTACATGACCCTGGAGAACGATTTATGCTTATTTATGCTTATTTTTATGTTTTTAAAGATTTCAATGATAAGATGTGAATGGAAACTTTTTGAGGGATATGATTTTTAAACGGAACCAAAGATACATGGCCAACAACCTTCCAAATTAACCACCATGTCTTGTTAAATGGATGTAGCTTGGGTGGTTGGGAGGAATGAATGTTACCGTCTCCACCTAGGTTCTACTCTTGTAAGTGACATGTTGCTCTTGTGGAACCCTTTGTAATAAATGTTGTGAATGATGAGCTGACCATACCTTGATTCAGTTTGAATATCAGGTAATGGAATTTTCCGTGGAATAGCCCTCTAACAAATGGTGAACCACATTTAAAAAAAATTAACCACCATGTCTTTGCCTAACATTTTGGTGAGTTGCCTAAATCATTTTGATTCAGTTTGAATATCAGGTAATGGAATTTTCCGTGGAGTAGCCCTCTAACAAATGGTGAACCACATTTAAAAAAAATTAACCACCATGTCTTTGCCTAACATTTTGGTGAGTTGCCTAAATCATTTTGTATGGACTTCGTCTCGCCTTTGTTATTTTATTCCGAACATATTAGAGTTATGAATCTGATAAAACATATTCTAGAAAATATTTTAGGAAAAATGGTCAAAACTATCCATGAACTACGCTGGTTGCTAGAGATTAACTCGCTCTTTACTAAAACTACTTTCTTAGCCGTGTAAAAGCGGTTTTTTTAACAGTTCAGGAATTGTATTTTAATATGATNTATAATAAAAATTGGTTTTTATCTTTTTTTAATGATATGATTGGTTTTTATATCATTTTCAATGATATAATGATACAAATTTGTTAAAATTATAATTTTAAAGACTCTCAAATCATCACAATTTTATAAATAAATTTGAATGAGTTTTACGAAAATGAAACAATCACAACCTAGTGTCTACGAATGGAGAGATTTTAAAGAAAGTGCAAACAAATTCAACAAACTAATTAATTAATTAAAGTGGTATAAAGGTTGGCAAGAAGATGGTTCGATTTTCTACTCGTCATACATCAGCAGAAGCTCACGATCACATATCATAAAGCAAGGGTGATAGTTATAAAACCAAGTAAGTGACGTGTATTTTAAAACCAATTCACAGATTGAACAAGTAGTATGTTTTGTTTGTCTGCAAATAGATGTTAGGATTATTAATCCTCCCTTGCCCAATTTGGTCATTATGTCTAAATCGGGAGTCATGTCTAAATCGGGAGTCCTTTAAGTCTATTTTTAGTCACTAGCACAATTGGGTCCACTTGGCCTAATTGGGGCACATGCACCAGTTACTAAAGTGTGGGGAACACTAATTGAGGCCAACTGCCACTGATTGCACTTGCATGCATTAGTTTAGGAGCCTCCTAGACCAATTCCTACAAATTAGGAGCCACTGGGAGTGTTGATACCAACCTCCATCAGTTGAGTTCAGTTGGTGACTAGTCAAGCTTAGTTAGGAGTCAGTTACATTCAGTTCTAGTTCCCTACACTCAGTTCTATTCAGTCAGCGCTAGGATTGCATGGCTGCATGAACTAGAGGTGCATTTACTCACCTACCTCAGTCAGTTAGACTAGTCAACACTGAATTAGATACTTGAGTTTGGATTTTGAACTCCGATGAACTCCGATAATGATTTAGACAAGGTCAATTAACCATTCAGTCAAGTAGAGTCCAATCAATTCGAATTTGCTCACATGGATTCGAATTGCATGTGGCTATTTAGCCATTGTACTTCTTTGTAATTATCATCTAATTACTTTTGATTAATGAAAGCATTCACAGCTGCAGGCCATTTTTGCATTGTTTCATTCTTCAATTGTTGAGTAAATTGTATGATCTATCTTGTGAGTTGTGTGTTGGACCACAAATCCATATGCTCAATTTAATATGGTATCAGAGCCTCGACAAGACAATGCACTTCTCCTACTATAGATCCATACTTGGATAAATAAATAAAAGTTAGCAAATTTGCTCCTTCCAGTACTGCACTAGAAGCAGAGAATTTACCACTTAATATCCCAAGTAAAGGAATTGTTAATCAATCTTGCTTGATCAACTATGTTGGGTGTGATGAAAATTCCAAAAGTGCAGACTGTCGACCTTATTTTGTCAGTTTGATTGTGTGATTTACAGGTTTTTCAGTCTCCTTTACTGCATTCGCTACAAGCAACTTAGTCTCCTTCATTGCATTCGCTACAACAGCTCAGTCCTTGTCTTTGCATTCTAAATGGATCCTCCAATGGACCTTATCACTCCTTTCAACTACCACCATTGGAAGGAGGATATGGAGATGCGGCTACTCTCCAAAAGACTCGTCAGACTCACACTGGAGACAGAGAAAGAGCCAATTCATTAGGTTGACAAAGAAAAGTACTGGAATAGGCTTGATGAAGCCTACGGATGCTTGTGCCTCTCAATCTATTGATACCTTCTCTTCCACACCAATGGATTGAAGAATCCCAAGGAGGTTTGGGATAAGCTTGATTCCTTATTTGACAAGCAGAATAATCTGAGGATCTATCAGCTGAGAATGAGCTGATCTCTCTCCATCTAGCCAATTTTGAAACACTAAATGACTTCTTCACAAAATTCAAGAAGCTAGTGTTCCAATTGAAGTTGTGCAGGGTTGAGAAGGAGGATGATCAACTCATCCTTGCCATTCTCTCCAAACTTGGTGCATACTATTTAGTCTTTGTATCAACATTTCATTCTGTGAAGCTCTCTACTCCAAACTGGAAGATTCCTACTCTTAACTCTTTCATTGAATCTCTCACTCAGAAGCATGACAAGTTGATCCAAATGGGGATCGTTCGATCTTCCAGAGATCAAGCACTTGTTGCAGGAGGATCTAAGGTAGTGGATGTTAAAGGGAATCAAAAGAATGAGTCTCCTATAGAGAAAGAGCATTCAAATGAGCCTTCAGGTTTGAATAGAAGCAAGAAGAATGGAAAAAGAAAGACACTTTGTTCTTACTGTGAAAGGGGCTTTCATCTAGAAAGCACCTGTATGAGAAGAACAATTGATGAGATGTCTCTTCTAAAAAAGAAACGTAACATTACTATACCTACTAGCGCAAGGAAGGCTGAACATAGAGAAGAAAATAAATAACATGAAGAGACATGCCATGCACTAAAGTCTAGCTGCTCAACAACACATGCCTTCCTCATTGATTCTAGAGCTTCCAATCATATGGTTGCATCCAGAGAATCATTCTCTTCCTTGCAGTCTGTTGATGGTCCTAGTATTCAGATGGGCAATATCAGTAAAGTTCAAGCCAAAGGGAAGGGCTCTATTAAGCTTGCACATGGAAAGTTCAAAGATGTGCTTTATGTTCCCTCCCTAGCTACAAACCTGTTATTTGTATACCAGATGACCCTACTGGCTCTCCAAAGCGAGTCATATTTGGTCATGACTCAATGGAGATCACATATATCTCTACTAGGAACATAATAGTGAAGGATGTTGTAAATCATGCCTCCAAGGCATATGAGTTCTCACACTTCATGCCATTTTCAAAACCAGTGCACTCTCAGCAACCACTTGCAAGGGAAGGTAAAAACATTTCATCTACTTCTTTTGCAGTTTCCACTAGTATTGCAGATCCAGTTGTATCAGTTTATGAGATTGAGATTCAAGGTGATTCATATCTAGATCCAGTCCCTACTTCCAAACTGGAAGCTAGGAAGATGACTGGAAATCCATTTGACACTCAGAAGGGAAAGACCCTTGTAATATGTCATGCAATCTTACCTCCTTCAGAGAGATGCAATAGACTCCCTGTAAGATGCTACATGGAAAGGGCTCAATCTCACTACATTTAGAAGAATAGAGTGGAGCATACACCTCTTCATCCAGCAAGAGGCAAAAGTTACATTCCTCCTCCCTTTCATCATCATTTTGGGAGAATATGGAGAAGTCCACATGCTAGGCCCCAGGATAATTGTGCACATAACATAATACATGCTGCTTTGCTACATCACATAGATTGCAGCAACGCATTTTCAAGTTTTTCAAACTTGAATCTTGATTCTATCTGCTTAGATAGAGGGGGGTCTTTTTTCCCATGTGGTTTTTTCCCCAGCTCCTTGTATTGAGCAGTTACTTTACTTTAATATTTGTAATGGGTGACCTATGGTCTTAGTTACCAGGGCCCACAAATTTTCCAAGTTAGCATTCAGGGGGGGTGTTAGGATTATTAATCCTCCCTTGTCCAATTTGGTCATTATGTCTAAATCAGGATTCATGTCTAAATCGGGAGTCCTTTCAGTCTATTTTTAGTCACTAGCACAATTGGGTCCACTTGGCCTAATTGGGGCACATGCACCAGTTACTAAAGTGTGGGGAACACTAACTGATGCCAACTGCCACTGATTGCATTTGCATGCATCAGTTTAGGATCCTCCTAGATCAATCCCTACAAATTAGGAGCCACTGGGAGTGTTGATACCAACCTCCATCAGTTGAGTTCAGTTGGTGACTAGTCAAGCTCAGTTAGGAGTCAGTTACATTCAGTTCTAGTTCCCTACAATCAATTCTATTCAGTTAGCGCTAGGATTGCATGGCTGCATGCAAGTGAGGCGCATTTACTTACCTACCTTAGCAAGTTATACTAGTCAACATTGAATTAGACACTAGAGTTTAGATTTTGAACTCCGATGAACTCCGATAATGATTTAGACAAGGTCAGTTAACCATTCAGTTAAGTAGAGTCCAATCAATTCGAATTTCCTCACATGGATTCGAATTGCATGTGGCTATTTAGTCATGTACTTCTTTGTAATTATTATCTAATTACTTTTGATTAATGAAAGCATTCACAGCTGCAAGACATTTTTGCACTGTTTCATTCTTCAATTGATGAGTAAATTGTATGATCTATCTTGTGAGTTGTGTTGGTTCATAGATCTATGTGCTCAATTTAATAATAGATATCCAAGGAGCTGACTTCCAAGATCCGAACCGAAAATTGGAAACCGAAAGGGTGTGAAAGTGTGGGAAACCTGTTTCATAAGTCGAGGATTCGACTTCCGCAATACGAATCAGAAATCAGAAATTGGATTGCATGAAAGTGTAGGAACCTTGTTTAGTAAGTCGAGGAGATGACTTTTGCAATCCGAACCGGAAATTGGAAATCGAAAAAGTGTGAGAGTGCAGAAGACCGCTATTAAGCTGATTTTCGAAGTGCCGGTGCGGAAGTGTGGAAAAAATACATCTTGTTCATTGATGAATATACAAAAAGGTAATATATACATTATTTATATCAACATTATATGGCATACCTGTTTTCAATACAATATATATTTTTGGAAAGGAAGACTGCATGTACACATTATTTATATCGAGTATGATGATGTTTTCCATTTATCTAAAACTTGGAGGCAACAATATTGTGGTAGCCTATGATGCAAGCCTTTAAAAACTGTGACAATTGCATGCATCCGTTGAGAACAAGTCCTGTCATAGAACTTTAAAAATGAGAACGCCTAAAAAGTTGAAACCACCAATTATATGGTGATTTTAGTCGGTTATATAAATTATATGGAGAATACCATATGGCTCATATGTCCTCGACAAGGAAACTCTTTCAAAAGATCCCTTTTCAACGTTAAAAAAAATAAAAGAAATAATAATTAAAAAACTATTAAAATACATTGTAATCATATTTTATTTAAAAAAAATTAAAAATATATTATTTATTAATGCATTAAAATAATTATAACCATTACACCTTTTTAATTATAGAAAAGGTAAAAGGAGTTTTTTTATTTTCGATCCGTATGCATATCTCTGAGATTGAGATTAGACTCTTCAAACATTGACAGTGGTGTCATGGTTCTCTTCACATTAATAGTTGCAATAGATAGTGAAACTCTCTTTTATACATATTGCGAATTTGAATTGCAGATTAGACAAAGTTTTGAGAACCATGTTGTGAAGAGTCCAAGAAAAATTGTGCAAATAAAATCACTTAACTTAAAAATACAAGTCTTGATATTAAACTCCATAAGAAATTACAAAATAAAACTTATATCATAACTAAAAAACATTTAAATTATAAACCATGGATAGCTATGGGTTAACTTCTATCCATGGGGGGGTTAGTTTTTTACATAATTAAATTTTTAATTTTTTAAATTTTGCTAATGTGAGTGTTCCTTCTATGTCAAAATTTTATAATTTGACTATGTCAAATTTCAAACCTAAATAAGTTAGAGGTAGGTTATATCTATATTATTTATATGTAGATTATTTTTAATTGGTAATACAAATTTATTAAAATTGGGGTGGGGAAAGAAAAAGATAGAGAATGGGGTGGAGAGAGAGGATAAGGTTTAGGGATAATTAAGGCAATTAAAGAGAAAGAGAGGTATAGGATGTAACAAGAGAGAAAGAAAGAGAGTTTGTGGGTGGTAAGTGGTAGGAGAGGGAGACGGGGAGGGGGAGGGGAAGAGGGAGACGAGGGTCAAGGGGAGAGAGAGGGAGGGAGAGAGAGTGAGGGAGAGAGAGAGGCAGGGGGGAGGGGGAGAGGGAGAGAAGGGGAGAGAGGGAGAGAGATCTGGGGAGAGGGGGGGAGAGATATATGTTGATCCTTCGACCGGGGATGTCGTTGATGTATTTAGTCAGAAAGTTGATCCTTAGTTGTAATTCGGGTCAGTAGTACCCACAAAAGTATTATTAAAATGTGATTTACAGTATCCCAAGGTAAATCAGAAAGGCTTAGTTGCAGAAAGACTCAATTTTTTTACCCTCTCGGTGCAAATGCTAGTTAATCTCATGTTATAAATATAATGTCAGACATCATATCTGGCATTTTAATCTTCTTAAAATCAGCTTTCTGAGATTCTGATCCCAACATTCCTGACATTAACATTGGACTGCGAAAGTCAAGATGATACTTAATTTTTAATTTGTACTTTCGATATTATGATCTTGACGCTTTCTACACCAATGTTGGATCTCAAATATTAGGATATTATTGCATTCCATATTTAATTTTCAAACTTTTGGATGCCAATATTTCAAATATTGGACTACATACATCATACAAATGTTTTCAATATTTGAATTAAATATTCCAACATTTTCTCTTTGTTAGCGAAAAAATTCAATCAATGCAAACAAAGATTGTTTCAGTAGTTTATATGGTATAGATCTAGAACAAAACACAAACAATAATGAAAACCTTTCCCTATATCTAATCATATTACTTTAATAAAATTAAACCTTACCTTATTTGTATGTTGTCCTTGCTAGCTTGAAGATTTAACATTAGTTGACGTAGAGGAACCTATACAAAGATTAGAAGCAACAAGAAACAAGTGGAAACATACAAGATAATCAAATGGATATATATTAATGACAAAGGAGAAAAACAATAAGCATGATTACACAATTATTATGGGAAAGGAAAACATAATTCTATGAACAAAATAAGGTAAAAGTTACAACCGAAAGGCCTTGGTGTTTTAGTTCTTCCTACACGCCTTTTGCCTCAAAATCTCAATCCTTTTCCTCTCAACTCTAGAAATATTTCAACAACATATGGGTGCTTTCTTGGTTCTCCCCCCAACCATGAGGGTGATCCTGTATTTATAGGCCAAAAAGGATCAAAGGAGTTGAGGATTATTTGGACGAAGTTAAGGGATCATCCCTAGGGATTAGGGGCTCGGCTGCCACCTATTCTAGTTGGATGGGATAAGCCTCCACGAGGGATTTATTCTAGAAAGATATCGATGCTTATGTTTTTTCCTTTTAACAAGAGCCAAAACACCTTGTACACTAGCAAGTGGTGTCAGGAATAGGTTATGCTTCCTATACAAAGACAAGAAGTGTCACCCACTCTCTTTGTCCATATGCGACCAATGTCAACAAAGTTTGATTCCCACTATCAAAGGCCAAAGTGCATCAATGTCACTACAATTGGACTTTTAGAAAGGTAAAACTTATTATTCAAGTCTTTTGGCACAAATACCTTAGGAATATAAGCAAGTACACATGAATATGACGAGATTTTGGTGTAACACCCTTCGACATAATCTTTAGAACTCAGACATCAGACATCGAAAATGAAATTTGTAAAATTTGTTTAAACACTCCAACACTTTTCCTTTGATGTGATAACTCAAACAAAAAATATCGAACATCAAAACTTATGTTCATTTAAGTTCCTTTTCATCTTGACACATGTGTGAAAGTCGTCAAAAGAATGAATCGAATTTATACTTAATTTTCCTTAATGTTTTTTTGTCTTTTATTTCCCATGCATTAAATGATGATCGGAAGTTAATTTTTCCTTGATTAAACCTCGACACTTTGGTTATTTTCAAAATTTACCATTGATTTTTACCCTGTTCCTATATGCAAAACCTTGAGAGTGAAATTATAGTTTATTGGAGATTTCATTGAATATAATATTTTATAGTTTATTTAGGTATTAGTTTCACTGTAATTTTTTATGATTAGCTTGTTTTTTAATTCAAAATTTTCTTATTATGATTTATTTGTGCATAAAACTTCATAATTTTCATGGGCCCAAGGGAAAATTCCAAAGTAGCAGCAGAGTCTAAAACCAAAGACCCCAATTTCAAAATATTTTTAGACACTAATTGTTGGAACGTGGACCCCTTATACTTAGACTGGGCGACTATTTACAACTTGTTTGACAATGGAGTTTTTTCACACTTTGGAGATGACCCTGGGGATTTTTAGAAGATTAGGGATTCAAACATTCATTCCATTGTTGAGCATCCAACTGTGATTTCATACATGGATTTAGTGAAGTGGAAGATAGACTTTCCAAACCTACCTTCTAGTTCCTTTTGAGATTTGAACCAGGCTTTGTTTGTGCATTGCAGACCAGAGACCTTCGCTCAAATATACATGTTGAATAACTATCAAATGTTTTTAACCCGAGAGTTAGTAGTCGCATATGAAAATCAATCCAACCTAGCACAAGTGGTTAAAGGATGGTGGTTTGATCCCGACAACTTCGTCATCAAATCCAATAGACTACACCCTATCTAGCATCTGAAGGAAATGGAAAAATTAATGGTTACCATGCTTTATCGCTTTTATGTTTTAGAGAATTGTACTCAATTCAGACTAGAGTGGGCACCTTTGGTCCATCATATCACTATGCATCGCTAGGTATTCAATTGATCCCAAAATTTTTCTATCAATCTAAAATATGCAATAACACTAGTAAAAAATTCCTCTACAGCTAAGAAGCTCAAGTTTTATATGTCAGACTATTTGTTTGATGTCATCTATGCATATTTAACTTATACATTGATGAATTGGTTGGGGATGGTTGAATCACCTCCAATTCATATCTAATGTGTCATACCATGGGAGGATAATTGCATGCCCTATATCAATGAAATTTGTGATAATTTCCTTAGCCTTGTGTATCTTATCATCTTCAATAAAAACACCCCTAGGATTTCTTATTAATCAAGAGAGTTAATAGTCATCATGGTGACTAGTACATCATGGATTTCTTCACTTATCTAAGGATTTGGTTACATAATTCATTGCACCTGCTTCCTAGGTTTTTCCTAGATAGAATGGCTCTTGAAATGATTTCTTATCAGGCTATGGTTGATGGGATCCATGATAGGTGCAATGCACTTAAAATAAAGACATGGCCCAAGTTCCCATTGGAAATAGGTCACATAGTTATTCATAATACTCTGCACGAACTTATGATGTTTTCTCAGTTACATGAATTTAAATTTGGTATGCGACCTAAGAGGATGCATGATCCTGGGAATTTTGTGGAAAATCAATTTTCCACCACTCAGATTAATACCTCCAACAATCATGAAACTGAACCTGTTGATTCATTGTATCAAGGGGTGTTTAATTTTGAAGGATTTATCAGTAACGTGTCTGATCGAGAATAAAGGGCCTTGATTCATGAGGCACGAAGGACACATAAGATAATGGTCTTGGAGGAAAGGAACAAAGATTTTGCAATTGAAGAGAAAGTAAAGAGGGAACATATGGAAAAGGATAACACATCTCTAGTGGTTAGTTCATCAAATTCCAAGGATTTAGCACAACAAGTGCCAGGAAAGCCATGGTCAAGTACCAATAAGACTTCGACACCTATTGAGTCCTTGTCAAAGATTATGTAGCAGACAAATTTCCTTAGAAGTAAGTTGTATCAGGTTGTAAAACCTCCTATTACTATTGGTTCTTCCTCTCGTAAAGTTTCTAATTTATAACTAAAGGATGAGAAATCCTTAGTTCTTGTAGTGCCTAGGCCTTCCACTCCTAAATATTCTATTCAAGTTATTGATTTAGATTTAGAGAAACCAGAGGAGGCCTTCCTGTATACTCAAATCATCCTAGAACATACTGAGTCATCACTGCCATCTACCCTAAATATACCTTCCATTGTGAAAGATAAAAGTGGGTGAAGAAGAAACGTAATGTAGAAAAATGTAAATAAGATAATGTATAAGATGATTAATAATTACAATTGCTTGGGATTATATAAGCATGTCTTGCACCTTTTCACCAAAGGGAATGCCTACTAACTTTAACTATTCGTTACTAATAATAAATTAATATTAATTATATTTAATATTTAATTTATTATTATTTTATTGCTACATTTCCTTACCCTTAAGGGAAGCTTTGTCCTCAAAGCTTATTTGACGACAATGATTATGTCTAATTTTTTACTTGTAATGTTATCTCTCGAACTATTGTGTTTAGTCATTGTGACATTTGATGAAACGAGGAGATACGAGTTACGAATTCCCCAGAAGAACTGTTGCATCATCTCTGATGTGGATATATGTATGGTTTGCTACTGGTAGGTTTTTTCCCTGGTTCTATTTCGATTGTGTTCGATTTTTCTGTTTGGTGGGGGATCCATAGGCAGCTCTTGAGCCACTTTGTGATGTTTTCGAATCAGCTCTTGTATCTCTGGTTGTTTGTCCATATCTCCTTCACATGTTAGAAGCTCCATTTCTTTACATTGAAGTATGTACGTTGGTGCACCTTTCCAAAGTAGCTTTTCCATCTGATGTGATGTAACTAATTGTGTCTGAGGTGGTTGGAACCTGTATAATTTTTGTGTCTTCCTGAACGGCTTGAATTCAATAAAATGTTATTTGTGATTTGAGGAGTATGTACCCAAGGGTTGTAACCATTGTATTCCTACTACTACATCGACTCCTCCCAGTGGTACCACAAAGAAATATGATTCTAAGTTATACTCTTGCATTTGTAACTTGACCTTGTGACATTTTCCCACATTGTCAATCTTCTTGCCATCTGCTACCATAACCTTCATGTTAGGTACTGGAAAAATAAATAGGTTAAATACTATAGCAAGGTTGACTTTAACGAAGTTATGGGTGCTACCACTATCGATGAGAAATGTGATGTTATTATTTTTTATATGTTATTTAATCTTCAATGTTTGCAGTTGGGAGATTCCGATAATAGCGGCTAATGAGATTTTTGGGGTGTTGTCCTCGATTTCTGTTTGGTAGTCTCGTTGACTATTCACATCGTTCTCAATTGGTTCCTCGACTTCCAACTTTGCTTCTTCTGCTTCACAGGCATACATTTTCTTTTGTAAGCATATGTGCTTAGGATCCCATTTGTCTCCACAAAACTTACATTTCCCTTCCTTTATTCTTTGGGCCTCTAAACTGGGATTCATTCCTTCCCTAAGTTGAGGTGATGTATATCTTGGATTTCCTGTGTATGCTGATTGGAGGGGGTTCTTTGTGGAGTCATGCTTGTCGAAATTTGTATGAACAGATTTGCTTTCAATAACCTTGGATTTATGTCGTGATTCCTCCATGGTAGAGATGTTATGTAACTCTAGTTGATCACAGATGTGTTGTTTTAGACCTTGTGTGTAGGTCTGTAGTCGTTGGTCATCGGTTAACTCTACAACTCGAGTTGATAGTGCTTCCCACTCACAGGTGTACTCATAGACATTTTTTTTTGTTGTAACCTTGTGATTTTGGCAAAGAAGTATTTTTCTTCAACACCATGGAATCTTTTGATGAGGTCGTCCCTGAAGCTAACCCAGTTGTGAGAACAGATTCTTGCAGTATTCTTCCACCATAAGTACCAGTTGTAAGTGTTTCCTTCTAGATGCATGAAGGAATATTTAATTTTCTCACCTTTGTAATGGATGTTGTGTATGTTTAGGTATTCCTCGGCTTTGTTAATCCATGCTATGCACTGTTGTTCGCCCCCGTCATATTTGGGTAACTCGATTTTTACCCGTATTTGGTGTCCTTGTGTATATGAGGCCGAGGAAGACATGTTGAATAGAGGATCTGGCTGCTTCGATGTTTTGGGAGGATTTTGGTTGTGGATCATTTGATATTTGTAATCTGTCCAAAATGGCAGTTAAAACTTCTTGATTTTTCTTTTGGTCTTCCTGTAGAGTGAGGACGGTATTCTCTATTCGTGACGTGATTTGTGTCTAGCTTAATGTCAAAGCGTCACCGGTTTGTATGATATTTGCGTGGAGGTCAACATATTTCTTGTTAATCTTATCATTGATTTGATCGAGCTAGGCGTTTAAGTCACCCATTGATCTGGTGATTGCTGGAATCTTCCCGGTGCTGAATGTGGATTTATTTTTATTTGATGTATGATGCCAACCAGCCAATTTTTTTTAATATAATTATAATAATAATAGTATTATATATATATATATATATATACACATTGGTCAACGTGAATGGGGAAAACGATGGTGATGGAGGTAGTTGAAGGGGGCCAACAATGAGCGCAGGGGAAAAAGGGTGGGAGGGTGTAGCAGACGCGTAGCAAGAGGGGTGTAGGATAAGTACATGACCATGGGCAGGAAGAGCAGAGGAGCGACAGATGGTGAGGCATAAAGGAGTGTGTGGAGTGCAAAGTGGAAGAGTGTGGGGAGTGCAGGTGGAGTGGCGTGTGAGGTGATGTCGTGCAGTGAGAGAGGTGATGGAATGAGTTGAAGCAATGTGGAGTGATGCAACGCAATTGGAGGAGCGCGCAAGAGGGCCGAGGGTGTGATGAAGGTTTGAGTGGCGCGAAGGATCACACGAGGAAGTGGAGGCTAGTGGTGGAGGGAAGCGTAAGGAGGTGGTGGGTGCAACGAAGGTGGTGGTGGTGATTGCGAAGGAAGAGAGAATGATAGTGACGGTGCATCGGAGCAGGCAGAGAATGAGAAGGTAGAGAAGGAAATGTGGAGCAAGTAGAGAAGGTGCATTGATGGAGAAGAGGTGGGAGTTGCAGCAGCGACGAAAGTTAATGTAGGGAGGTCATGGAAATGGAGGAGGGTCACGATGAGAAGGGAGGGTGGTGGAGAGGGGATGAGAAGGTGGGAAGATGAGCGCAGGAGTGGAACGTGATGGGAAGAGGGCCGAAGGTGGAAATGGAGCGATGTAGGGAGTATGAATGGAAGTGGGTAGCGGAATGTGGATGTGGGGGGAGAAGGTGGATGTGGCTCGAGCTTGGCGTGGAAGGTGGTGGGTTGGTGCCGAGAGCCAAGAGGCTCTGATACCAATGAAAGAGAAAAGTGGGTGAAGAAGAAACATAATGTAGAAAAATGTAAATAAGGTAATGTATAAGATGATTAATAATTACAATTGCTTGGGATTATATAACCCTATCTTGCACCTTTTCACCAAAGGGAATGACTATTGACTTTAACTATTCGTTACTAATAATAAATTAATACTAATTGTATTTAATATTTAATTTATTATTATTTTATTGTTACACATTGCTTTTCCTATTGATTCTCACCCAGATTCATCTCAGCTTAATTGTCATTCTACTGATTCTTTCACTCATAACCATGTCAATACTTCCCTTGCCCCCCAATTTGACCAAGAACAACCTTCATCTAGTTCTCCCGATGTAGTTCAATCCCAACCTTAGAGTACCCCTTATATTACTCAGAATCCTCATGTTGTACAACAACTTGAACCCATGGAGGTCTTTAATGATCCTTTCAATGAAAATATCTCCCCTTATATTACATACACATGAGATAAAAAATGGTCAGCATAACATTACAACAATTGTCATTGATCTCTCTATAATACAATAGTTTTACAATAGGTAGAATTCGAATGCCTTAGGGAGGATTCAAATTCACCAACTCAAACTGACTCCAGTGCTAACTCATTGTGGGAAAATCACCACTAGAGCTCACTAATGCAACTCCAGATAACTGAATTAGTTCACAACCAGTTAAATGTTGTAGGTAAGTGAGAAAATGTGCCCTACCTCTTTTAAATCATGCAAATTTATGCTAGGATGACTAAGAGTGATCTAACTCATGGGAATCAGAGCATAACTAAACATAATTGAACACCAACTAGGGTCAACTGTTGGAGACTGCTGGTGGCACTCATAGTGGGTTCCTAAATTATAGGGATTGATCCCTAGATCTCCTAAACTCATGCAAACACATGAATTGAGTGTTAGGTGGCCCCTAGGCGTGTCCCCCATGCACTAGTGAAGTGGAAATGACCTCCTAAACTAGGAAAAGACAAATAGACTATGTGGTCAAAGGGAGGATTCATTTATAATCCTAAAACCCACCCTTCATCCTAAATTGGATAACTTGGGCCCTGAAAACTATAACGAAATGTCACCCATACAATATAAATGAAAACGAGACTACTTAATAAAAAAGGAAATGGGGAAAACCTCACGGGAAACCCCCCACTCAAAATAAGCATGAAAATCAAGAACAATAACTTAATCAAGCCTTTACACCAAGAAGAGATATGAGACAGACAAATCTATTTTCAGTGAAGGAATTGGTGAATATGTATGAAATCTACTCCTCTATAGGGAAATAATGTAGAGTGATAGCTTGACTATGCACTAGTTCCCAAATGTAGTGCACGTGGACTTTAATATGCTTGGTCCGTTGTTTCTGAATTGGATCACTAGATATATTGATTGTACTCTGATTATCACAATATAGGTCTACTAAAGGAGAAGTGTGAATTCCAAACTTTGTCAAAATCTCATGCAACCAAACTGCTTGAATAACTGCATTCATATCCCCCTGATACTCTGCTTCAACTGAAGAGATAGCAAGAGATTCTTGCTTAATAAGCATATTTGTTTAGATCCCAACATGAACACAAATCCTAATATAGATTTCCTGTCAGTACTATCACCATCCCAGTCTGAATCAGAAAAACCAATCAAATCTAGATGCACACCAATAGAATAATGGATACCAAACTCCCTCGTACCTTGCACACAATGTAAGATGCACTTTGATTCTTTCCAATGTAGTTCATATGGCACTTGCATGTATCTGGAAGAAACACTCACAGCATAAGATAAATATGGCCTCGAATGGGTGAGGTACAATAGGCTACCAATCAGCTGTCTGTAGAGTGTACTGTCAACCAGTGGTGTGGAAGCACCTTTTTCTAACCTGATGTCATATAGGAAGGGGAAGGGTGTTGATTTACAATCAGTCATGTGGAATCTTTTGATCAAGTCTCCTATTATCTGGACTATGTAATCATGATTCTCGAAGCTTTTTTATTTACTTTGAGACCAATGAATTGCCTTAATAGTCCTAGATCAGTCATGGAGAATTATTTGTTAAAATATGACTTGATGCCTATCAATCCAGCAATAAAGCTACTAGTAATGAGAAAGTCGCCCAGATATAAAACAGTCAACTTTAAGAAGCCCCCTTTCGGTTGCATGTAGACATCGCATTCATACTTGCATCTCTCAAATTTCAGTGACATTAGGAAGGCATCCATCTTGGCATACCATACCCTTGGGGGTTGCTTGAGCCGACAAAGATATTTCCTCGGTTTGCAAACTAAGTATGAATCTTAAATGTACCCCTCATGTTGTATCATATATGTCTCCCCTTCCAGGTCACCATGGAGGAAGGAAATCTTTACATCCATGTGATGTACCTCCCACCTCTTTGAAGTTGCAATGACCAAAACTAGTCTTATGGAGTCCATTCTTGCAACAGGAGCGAATGTCTCATTGTAGTCTAGCCCATGGACTTGTGAGTATCCCTTTTCCACTAACCAATCCTTATACTTGGTTATGTTTCCATCAAATTATAGCTTGGTATTGAAGATCCATTTGCACTGAACTAAATTCCTCCTGGGAGGCAAAGTGATAAGCTCCTAGGTTTGGTTGTCTTGTAGCAAATCCAAATCATCATTCATAACTACATGCCATATTGGATCATGGAAAGCCTCCTTGTATGACTGAGGATTTGACCCGTAATCATGAAACACCTCTCTCGGAGAAATGGATCTGAATGGCAGAGTGCAATACTTTCATCTTATACTGAGATCTTGTCCTTCTTCTATCATCTGGATCCCCAAAACTATTTCTATCTGCTTCAATGATCTCTTGGGCCCATTTAGGTATTTGATTGGGAGAAGGTGCTAGATATGGATCTGGATTTACTTGAGGTTCATTCTCAACATCAAGATATTGGTCATCTTGATCCTCATATTCTGAATCTGAAACATTAGTTAAGACATTATCATATGAAAATGGAAATGGATGAGAAATTATACTTTCTTCTTCTTCGGTTAGTTGTCGATCATGCACCTGATCTTCTTCAAATTGAACATTTTGCTCTATGAAACAATTTTTGGTTGCAAGTTCCATAAGTTAATACTCCTTAGCATCATCTTCCTATCCCAACAGTATGCATTGCACTATTTTGGGATTAGAAGGCTTTCCTCTTATCAGTAGGAATTTTGGCCCAGGCCATGGAGCAAAAAACTCCCAAATGTGAGACATTGGGCTTATGTACCATCAATCCTTCGAAAGGAGTGGCCCTATTCATTGACTTGTGAGGAACTCTATTATGTATGTACAAAGCACAATTTACTTCCTCAACCCATAGATATGGAGGAAGATTTCTTGCTTCTAGAAGGCATGTAGCCATGTCTTTCGAGGATCTGTTCTTCCTCTCAGCTACACCATTCTGTTGTGGTGTGTATGGTACTGAGTGTTGCAATTGAATTCCTACTGATGCACAAAGTTGCTGGAATTCTCTTTTGACATACTCACATACATTGTCACATCTAAGTTATTTGGTCTTATTTCTGAAGGTGTTATCAGAAAAGGCTTTGAATATATTGAAGGTCTCAAATACCTCAGACTTATGCTTTAGAAAGTAGACCCAAAAATACCTTGAAAAATATTTAATGAATGTCAGAAAGTATTTGGATCCATTCATAGGAGCTATAGGAATTAGTCTAGAGACATCACTGTGAATTAAATCCAGTGTGGAGGCATCTCTTCTTGCCTTCCCAACCTCATACCTTCGCTCTAAATTCTTCCCTACCAAGAAACCAGTGCACACAACTTCAGAAGATTGAATGAGATGAAACCCCTCAACCATATTTTCATTGTGCAACTACTAGAGATACTTGAAGTTCAGGTGGCCAAATCTTTCATGCCACAACTTGCTTGTGTTATTGGCATGAGTCAATAAGAAACTAGGATATGAATTAGGAAGAGAGTGAGAAAACTCATATGCCTTGAAGGCATGCTTATAAACTCCTTTCGCTATCATATTTCCATTAGATACTTTTGAGATATCCATTGTGTCAGGATCACATGTGAATCCCTTGGGAGAGCCAATATGTGCCATCTGGTATATAGAAAACAAGTTTGCTTCCAGTGAAGGGACATAGAGGACATTATGGAACACTCCATGCTCAATTTTAATGGAACCTTTTTGGACAACTGGGATTTATGAGTCATATCCCATATGGATGCTTGGTCCTACAGAGAGATCCATAGAAGTGACAGATTGTTTTGAGGAAACCATGTGGTTGGAGGCTCCAGAATAAATGAGAAAAACCCGTGACTGAGAAAAGCCTGCCTTTAGAGCTTGGCACTTCTAATGTTCTTCAGTCTTGTTTTCAGAATCTGACTTCTTTGCTCATTCAGGAAGAACAATGTTGTTTTGTTCAAGGATCCTAAACATCTGGGCTATGGTTTTGTTCATACACATATTCTCTATATGATTTCCTCTATTGAAATAAGAGCATTTGGCCTTGTCAAACTTCTTGTGGTTGTCATTATGGGAACCAAAGGCTCCTTCTGAATGATTTTGATTCTCCTTAGGGTTGAAATCAATGCTCTTCTTCTTGTTTCCTTTTTGCTTCCCCTTTTCTTGTGCATTCTTAGTCTCCCCATATAAGAGAGCTGGATTCTTCGAGGCTTTGAGATCTCCCATCTGTATCATTTTTTCTTGTTCCTAGATTAGTCATTCTGTGAAGGCATTAAGGGATGGAATTCACCAATTAGGATTCGTTAGTCTCCCAGAGTGAAAGGTATATACAAACACTGAGAATTCTACACCAATTTTTCTCATAATTGAGAGCACCAATTGCTCATCCTTCTTATCAATCCCGCACTACTTGCATTGCATGACAAGGGATTTGAATTTTGAGAATAAATTTTGTATAGATTCGAAGTTGATGGGTTGTAGTGCTATCAGCTCATTCTTCAAAATATGGCCCATGAGATCCTCCTGTTTTCCAAACAAGGTTACGAGATTATCCCATACTTCTTTTGGAGTTCTAAGTCCATCAAGATGAAAGAGAAACTATGTGAAGATGTGGATGCACATGAAGCCAAATTCTTCATCCATATTGTTCAGATGCTTCGACTTTTCAAGAGGGTGATGGGGTTCAACCTATTTTCCTGTGGTGACCTTGCATAGACCCTTGTTGCACAAGACGATCTGTATATCAACCCTCCAATCAATATAGTTGAAGGGGGTGAGTATTTTGGGTGTCAAAGTGGTTGATTTCTCCATCTCACAGCTTAAAAAAGAAACCAATTCTTCGGAAAATATTTGAATGTACCTGTAAAAACACTGCAAAACACTTCAATTCACAATAAAAGAAATTCAAACACTCTCCACTTTGACATGTGCAATTTGTCACGATGCATCAAACCTGGCTAGAATTCTCCAGACATAATCTAGAGGGAGCAAGGCAAGAATACCAAGATTTATGTGGAACCCAATTGCTTATGGTGCGTTAATGGAAGTTTCCTAGGTTTGAAGCTGGCATGGATACTTGATATGATACCATATAATTCTAATGAATCATAGGATCCTCATGCCTGAATGAAATCAATATGAAGAGAAGGATGCAGAAGAGAGAACAATTTAGTGTAAATTGATCAATAGATTCATGGAAAATTACACACACATGAGATAAAAAGAAATTGTCAGCATAACATTCCATCCATTGTCATTGAAATATCTGTAATACAATAGTGTTACAATAGGTAGAATTCGAATGCCTTAGGTAGGATTCGAATTCACCAACTCAAACTAACCGATGTTAACTCATCTAGGAAAATCACCACTAGAGCTCACTAATGCAAATCCAGATCACTGAATCAGTTCACAACCAGTTAACTGATGTAGGTAGGTGAGAAAACACACCCTATCTCCCTTAAATCATGCAAACTGGTGCTAGGATGACCGACAATGATTTAACTGATGGGAATCAAAGAATAACTGGACATAACTAAACCTCATTAGTTTTAATTTATCGTAATTAATTATAACAATTGTAATTAATAAATTACCAGATTCTAATTAATCGTAATTAATCCTAACTAATTACAATTAATCATAATCACCATTTATAGAACTATTATAATTCAACAGTTAATTAGCATTTATCAATCAAGTCGATAATAAATTTATTATTAATAATCAACTACATTAATACTTTATTTAATGATTTAGTAACCATGAACTTATTCAACAATTTTAAGTTAATCAAATCTTAATAACATAATTAAAACCATTTGCATTATTAATTAGCATTAATCAACATTAATTGGCATTAATCTTCACTAGAACTTGATCATTATTAATTTATTATTTAGCACCATATTCAACAATCATATTAAGTAACTGTAATAAGCTTAAATAATATTTATTTAATGATGACCACAATCATTAACCAACCTTAATTAGAATCAAGCCCTTTACTAATAAATTGACCCAATTATGCGAGTTCCTAACCTTATAAATAACAAATATAATTTAGCTTGTCACAATTACAAAACATGAAGTCCTAATTATAATAACATGGCATACCATATGTGTGTGTGTGTGTATGTGTGTGTAATGTCTGTATACACACACACACACACACACACACATATACGAATTATGTAAACGTAGTTAATGCTTACATACGTCGTGTAGGTACGCTAATAGTACTTAACCAAACATCACACATAATCACATAAGTTACTATATGTCGACACACACTTAAACATGAGTTTACAAGGTTTAGACACTAACTCATATCATAATAGGCCATTACACCAACAAAACATAATGAGACACCACATAAGAATTAAACAAAGTGTTTCGACACATAGTTAATAAGTTTCTCTTCTAAAACTTCCATGTCATTCCTATATACCTACTTCGTTCTATATAATTCACAACTAACTTCCACATCCTATCCTTCCTCTGTTGGACTGCCCTGGAGCGTCAACTACATGACCTAACTCCAGTTAGAACCCGTAAGCAGAAGTGTCAACTCTATCGACCAAGCTTCCCTAGCAGACATCCACTAGTCATCATCACACACCTTGGGGAGCGTACCGTAGCATAGCCCTCCCATGACTCCAGTTTTCAGGGTTAATTGTGGGTAATTCCTCCACCCCCTCAATGGAAGAAGGGATTATGTCTGCATTTGACATAGTGACTGTGTTGCGACTGTTGTACTCAGGTTTTGTCATCGAATAACCAATTTGGGCAGTTGATTTTCCTGAAACCCCACACCAACCCACACATCATGATAATAACAATAATCACATATAACAATAACAATTTGTTGTCATACCATATATTTTGAAATCATACCGTCGAGGTACTTCTACCTTGTGGAGATCAGCTATCTTTTAGCTCTTCTAAACCTGTTGGTTAGTCTCATAAAAAATGTCGTATAATCGTCGATATGTCCATACATAATCTATTAATACTAACAACAACAATATAATCATTTGCACCATGCATCTGGAGTCGTAATCATTTACTTGAAAATAACTTAAATCGGTATCCATGTACCATAGTCTATTGAATTTGCATGCCAAAGACGTAATCAAGACATGTTCATAACTCATAATAGTAACATCACACACACACATATAAATTACGCAAATAATAAATCCATATGTCCACAATGTCATCTACTTACGAGGTTCCACAATAATAAGCAAATACATCCAGTAATGATAGTTTAGGTGATAAGTTCAAAATGAGGCGTTAATCAAAATAGTGTGGGAAAATCACGACGCATGGTCTCTTTGTCCTCCCAGGTAGTAGAACCTGGGCTATACTTTTCCCATTGGACCTTAACTTGGTCCACCAAACGGTTCCTGAGCTATCTAACCCTGTGGTCCAATATATGTAATGGTTCGACCGTGATGGTTCCCTTGTCTAAAACCTGTAGTTCCTTCCAATTTAGTTTATGAGACTCATCTCCTATATAATGGCATAAAACAGATACATGGAATACATTATGAGTTTTATGCAAATGGGGTGGCAGCGCAAGATGATACGCGACAGCTCCAACTTTCTTTAGAATTTCAAAGGGTACTATGAATCGAGGTGACAACTTTGTCCCCTTTCCAAACCTGATGGTACTCTTATTAGGCCTGATTCGTATGAAAACTGCATCTCCCACTTTATAGTTTCCGTCAACCCTATGTGCATCGGAATAACTCTTTTTCCTATCCTAAGCTTCCTTTAACCATTGTCTAATTTGAATCACATATTCTTCCATCTCCTAAATCAACTCAAGTCCCACAATTACTCAGTCCTCTAACCTTTCTTAACTCAATGGTGTTCTGCATGGCCTCCCATATAAGGCTTGATAAGGTGGCATACCAATTGAGTTGTGGTAACTATTGTTGTAAGAAAACTCTACTAAGGGTAAGTGCTTTCCTTAATGGGTCTGTTGATCCAAAACATACATCCTAAGCATGTCCTCCATCACATGATTCACTCTTTCTGCCTGGCCATATGTTTTTGGATGGTAAGTTGTGCTTAAATTCAACTGAGTTCCTAAAGCAAGATGCAAACTTGTCCAAAACCTTAACATGAATCAAGCATCCCTATCCGAGATAATCTTCTTGGGAAACCCATGAAGACAAACAATTTCACTGATGGACACCCATGTAACATCTGCAACATCATAGGTTTCCTTAACTGGAATAAAGTGAGAAATCTTGGTCAATTTATCAACAACGACCATAATGGCATCATTCCTATGAGAGGTAAGAGGCAATCCTACCACAAATTCCATTTGAATAACCTCCCACTTTGACATGGGAATGTCATGTGGCTGCAACACTTTTGTCGGGTGGTGATGATCAACTTTGACCTGCTGACACTCAAGGCACCTAGAAACGAATTTGACCACATCTCGCTCCATTCCTTCCCAAAAGAAGAGTTCTTTCATATATGCATACATCTTCTTTACTCTCGAGTGTGCACAATAGAATGATCTGTGGGATTCCTTGAGTGTAGTTTATCTAATATCTCCCTACTTAGGGATATACATTCTCCCTTGATATCGCAACAACCCATCTGCTTCCATATCATACCCTTCAAATTCAGGTTCCACCTGCCTTCCCTGCTGGAGTGTCGACACAACCTTTAGGTACCAATTGTCTCCGACTAGCTGCCCTAATACTCTCTCCCTTAAATCTACCTTTAAAGGTATGAGAGAGAAAATCCTTGCTTTTTTGCTTAAGGCATTGACTACTACATTCTCCTTCCCTTTGATGTACGAAATCCCAAAATCGTAGTTGCTCATAAATTCACTCCATTGCCTCTTCCTGGAATTTAGGTCTCTTTGAGTGAAAAAGGTACCTCAGGCTTTGGTTATTTGATTTGAGCTCAAATATTCTCTTGGAAAGGTAATGTCTCCAAAGCTTTAGGGCTAACATCACTACTACTAATTCTAAATCGTGGGTAAGGTCATTTTATTCATGAGGTTTTGAATTTCTTCATGTATAAGCTATTACTTTTCCTTTTTTCATGAACACATCACCCAAACCCTGCCTTGATGCATCTATGCAAACTGTGAAGCCTTTCTCCATATCTGGAACCCGTAGAATCGGTGCACTCATCAGTAATTCTTTTATTTTAGGGAATGTAACATCTCATTCTTTGGTCCATTCATATATGATACCCTTGCATTGCAAGGTAGTTATGGGTTTCGCTAATTTTGAGAATCCTTCCACAAACCTTCTATGGTATCCTGCTAAACCCTTGAAGCTCCTTACTTCATGTGCATTCCTTGGAACGGGCCAATCCATTATGTCCTTCACCTTTTCTGGATCCACAAAAATCCCCTCGCTATAAATGATACGCCCCAGATAACGGATCTCCTTTTGATAGAAAGAACATTTGGACAACTTACCGTACAACTTGTGTTCTCTCAAGCATGACAACACTATTTGCAAGTGTTCCTCGTGCTCTCTTTTGTTCTTGGAGTAGATAAAGATATCATCCAAGAAGACTTGCACAAACCAATCTAAGTATTTACTAAATACACTATTCATGAGGCTCATGAATACAGTTGGTGCATTAGTCAAGCCAAAGGGTACCACTATGAACTCATAGTGCCCAAATCGAGTTCGAAATGTCATCTTAGGTATATCACCTTCCTTGATCCGAAGTTGGTGGTAACCTGATTGCAGGTCGATCTTTGAAAAGACTATGGCCCCTTTCATTTGATCGAAGAGGTCTTTGATTCGAGGTATTGGGTACCTATTTTTCACTGCGGCTCTATTCAAATCTCTATAATATATGCAAAGACGCACGGAACCATCCTTCTTCCTTTCAAAGATTACTGGTGCACCCCATAGTGAAATACTTGGCCTTATGAATCCCAGGTCCAACAATTCCTTCAGTTGCGTTTGCAACTCGCACAGCTCTGGGGCCGTCACCATGTAAGGTGTCTTTGATGTTGGCTCAGAACTGAGTTTAATCTCAATGGTAAAATCAAGTTCCCTCTCAGGAGGTAACCCAGGCAATTCCTTGGGAAAGACATCACTGAATTCGGCTAACACCGAGTATTGATTTAATGAGGGTCCCTTTTCATTATTTACTGCTTCAACAATATATAACTGACATCCTTGACTCATACATTGTTTTACGTTCATCGTCGAGATGAAATGTAGTGACACCTTTTGTTTGATACCCTGAATCTCAATGGCCTTCCCTTCGTCATCAACACAAAGGACCTTCTTTTCATAACATTTGAGGAATGCTCAATGTTCCTCAAGCCATTTCATACCTATAATAAGGTCATAAGTCCCAAGGGAGGTGACATACAATTTGATTTGTGTAACACATACCCCAATATCTACCATACAGTTGTCAACACTAGGTCCTACTGCTTGTTTTACCCTTGAATCCATTTCAACTGAGTTGAAATTGTTGTGTTCACACGCTGTCAACCAACATTTATCTAATGCATATGGAGAAATAAAACTTTCAGTAGCACCAAAATCAAACAAAATTATGAGTTTAACATCATTAAGTATACCTGTTGACTCCACCATTGTTGACTGGTGTTCATCCTGACTATTATGCATTGCTGCCGAGATTTGATGCTTACTTCTTCCATTCCCCATCAGGGCCTTTCCTTCTCGATGCACTATACGAGGTTGTAAATCAGGACAATCTTGCTGATATTGTGGATCCCCACACCCCCAAAAGCAACTTGTAATGGTGTAGGTGAGATGACATGTTGAGACCTATGAGAGGGGTTCCTTCCCCTGGATCCCCATGCCCTGCTAACTGCTCCTCGATAATTCCTTGTACCCTGGTGAGTTCCTGTTGTAGATTGAGACACTGTATTCACTTCCACTGATATATCTATTACTGCAACTTTGGGTGTAGACATGTTTCCATAGGGAGGTGTCCTTACATATCCTCCTCCAGGGTAGGTTTGAGGGGACTTCCTACGAATCATGACTGTGGAGTATTGAATTTCCTCAAGGATTTCCCACCTAGCATCTCTTTGGTATAATGAGCACATTTGACTGCCTCAGCAACTGAAGTGGGTTTCCACATCCAAACTTGGGCCTGAATCCTAGGATTGAGTCCATAGACAAAGCGCTCATCCTGGCATTGATCAGTGTCCAAGTAGGGGACATACTTAACCAATTCCATGAATCTTACCTCATATTCTCTACTGATATACTCCCTTGAACCAAGGCATGAAAGGATCCTGCCTGTTGTTCCTAGTAGAAGGTTGGAAAGTAATTCCCTCTGAACTTATCCACAAATAACTCCCATGTCATAGTGTCTGGGGTAAGGCACAATTTCCTTTCTTGGTTACCCCACCAGTTTAAAGCAGTATCCTTCAACTGAAATATAGCTATTTTGCATTTCGAAGTGGAAGTGTACTCCTACAATTCTAAACATCTAGTGATCCCTTCCAACTATGTCTCTTCCTGTACCCCTCTGCGACCACCAACAAACTCTAGAAGCCTAATTTTTTGAAGCTCCCTCGTAATGTCATGATGAGGGGTTCTCTGCAATAGGTTCAATGGTATTTCAGGGTCACCCTCCCTCAACGACGGGGCCTCAACCTCTACCTCTAGTGTAGTGCTTTCCCTTTGAAGTCCCCTAGGTGTATCATTTATTGCCTCAAGGGAGCACAAAATGAGAACTGTCTCCAGCGATGGTGCTAGCACATTCTGCTCAGGCGTCGTTTCACGGCCTTGTCCTCGACATGCTCGTGTTCTTGCCATGGTTATCTAGTATCATGGCATAATCCGTCATTAATACATGCTTCATATATTATCTAGGTCACAATTAAACACATACTCATATCTACAGGTTGAGGGGAATTTTGTTTCTTTCTTCACCCGTAAACAAGCTTTACCTGATACCGAGGAAAATGCCTGAAAGGGTAGGGGTACGAAGGCACTACTACATCCCTATATCGAAGTCATCGTTGTGAATCATGGGTGAGAGACTATGTCTTCAGTTACTTTCATGGCGTGGTGTCGTCCTCGTGGCTTAGGCAGTTGTCAATGACCATACCTGCCGCTAGGGTCACACTCGTCGCGATTCCCTGCATGAACCCCACTATTTCGTTCAATTGACAATTAAATGGATTTAACTTGATTTGCCTCCTAACCCTATGACTGATTCAAATTAACTTTTCAATTTAACACTATAAAGCTTATTATAAAATAGAAAGTGTAAGGTTAATTAATTAATTAATTAGTTAGAATTATATTAATCCCATTTTAAATCTTAATTAATTAATATTTCTTTAATTAAATTATGGTATTTAAGATAATTGAGATATTTAATTAATTAACCAAAATTAACTTTGGATTAAATCCTATTATAGTTAACATGATAAATTAAATCGACCATGAAGATGTGAATTTAATATATTTCACGAAACCCAACCGAAGTCTTTGCGTAGTGTATGAAGGCCACGTGGTTCTTCGAGATAATAGCACCTAGCCTAAGAAAATAATAATAATAAAACAAAAGGGAGGGTAAGTCGGTCTTCTCTCTTTTCATCCATCATTTTTTTTTGACGAGCCCAGTGGCTACTTAGCTCTGCAACTAGGCTCACCTGGTAAGATCTTTGCCTTTTAGGGTTTTTTTTTTTTACTATTGTTCAGTTGTGCTTGGGCTCTCTTATTAGTAGTTTGTAAGTTTAGAAGCCCCAGGTTTCATTTAAGGTATTAGAGTTATGGTCATTTTCCAGGTTTATGGAATGGCGACCTTTGAGCCAGCTCCTTCTGTCATGAGACGAGCTTCCTTAGCTAGGTTATGGAATTGATGAACCTATATCCTTTGTGTATTCACACACATTCCTAGAGATCCCTACGACCTACAGGAAGGGCATGAGTAGAGGCCTTGGGGCCGATGGGTTCAGCTTAAAATTATTATTATTATTATAATATTTTTTTCTCATTCTCTTATAGAAACATTCCCATATTGGCTAAGAACCTTTACTAGCTCTTTCGCTCCTCTTCCATGCTGCTTGGTTGGTTTCCCATATCAGTAACATTTATATATATGAAGGAGGGCATATTCACCATAGCTAGCAATCTGTCTCTACACTCAGAGGTGGGGTCATTTTTCTTGGAAAAAGGATACAAGAAGGGGGGAAACGTTATTAAAGACAAGGAGGGGGCGCACCACTGTTCAGGGATATTAGCAAATCGTGTTCCAAGATTCATGCATAATGTTGGGGGGGGGGGTGTAAACGATAAACAACCGAAAATAAGTCAATGGGTAGCCTGACATTGCATTTAGGAAAGAGATAGCCCTGCTATTAAAACCCTCAGTCTTATTCCTTAAAAAGGTATAGCTTTAGCCTCTACTACATGCGCCTTTGCCACCTTCATGGTAGTTTGGACATGAACCCAGGTGGGGGTGTTGGTTCAAATTGTGATGAAAATGACTTGTCCATTCGTTGGTCACCTACGAAATATTATTTATCAGCTGAGCGCCCATCTTGTTGTCTACTATCAAACCGTGTTTGTGCAGAGTCTTTCTAGGCATGAGAAAGGTCGCTACCAGCAATAGGAAGAGTCTTAGTTCATATCGATCCCCTCTAGAAAGGGAAGATTCAATTGCGAAGCCCTATTTCTTTTACTTACTACCCTTAATCATTACATAATATTACAAACTCAAACTATTCTGGCAATTTTATCACGATATGGCTGAGTTTGTTCACTAGCAGCTGGTACAACAAGAGGACACACCCAACAGTAGTTTGCAGCACCCCTTTTGGTAAAGAACAACCCTTATCTTACGACTTGGCTGAGTTGTGACTTGGGAAGTTGAAAATGCTAGGAAATGCACCTAGCTAAATTGTATGACCTTTCCCTTTCCCAAGTGAATGATAGCAGCGAACAACATCAATCTACCCCTTAGATAAGTGCGCCCTCTCACCAGATGCCCACTATTTTTTGAAGTACAACTCCTTCATTCTTGTTGGTGAACTCAGTAGAGATAGTTGTGTTTTGTAATTTTGGTTAATTTCTGATCTGGTATTTTATAAATTCCCATTCTCAAGCAGTTTAAACTGGGACCGATAGGGGCCCTCATGATTTATCTCTCCATGGACTGAATGTATATACACATATATAATGGCTTCTCAGCCTATGTCAGAAGGTTGGGTCTAATAAAATAGTAGTGCAATACTTTAGCTCTGATACCATGTGTAGGCAACTCGGTCCTTAGTTTAGTAAGAATCTATCCTTTAATTCTTTTTTTATTAACTCGTTCTAAGTTAACTTAATTCTAAGTTAACTGACTTGTTTGATTCATCTAAATGTTTCATGCAGGTATAAAATAAATTAAAATTTTGGTATAACAATATTATAGCATATCATATTCATAACATTTTTTTGTACAATGGAATTGACAGAATAATATACTCATTGTGGCAGAATAATATACTCACTGAGGCATGTTCAAACAAATTTTCCTTGATTTATAATTTAAAACATTATTTAAAATACCTGTAGATTAACAATTTTTTCCTTCAATAATTCGTCCCTTCGAGCTCCCTTCGATCTCCTTGGTCGTGTGATATACAAGCCCTTTAACTGTAACAGAAAAATCAGCCGGCCAAACCAATCTGCCTTCCTACCAACTAGGATAGTCTCGTCGACTTCCTAGCTCCAAGAACTAAGTTCTTGGACCCCCGAGCCCAAAACCTGAGTACAGTCCAACCAAGTCCAACTGGAGATAAAATCTCCCTTTCCTTTGAAAATTTCCAAAATTACTTTTTCTCCTCTTCCTCCTCTTTTCCGATTCCCCAAAACCTCTACATTCTTCCCCTATATCCTACTCTTCACCGATTCTTCCTGCCTTTATTATTACCTTATCCCAATCATTGATTCTTCAACTCCCTCATGTCCATTTTTTCAGGGTTTATCCCATTTTTCTTCAATATAATTAACACGATATAGATCACATTCAATACAACCAAAAATAATATTTGTTTAATATTCTTTTATATAAATAATCATTTGTATTTTCACACTCAACTGACATTCGAACTCTACATTCTTTTCCTTTTAAGATGATAAATATTAAAATATTAAAATGACATTTATTTACAATTACCATACTCCATAGTAAACTACGTTCTCTTATAATTTAGGACTCGATTAATTTTTCATTTATTTCGAATTAATATTGGTTTGACTTTAATTATTATACATGGAACTATTTGCCACATTAAGCAAATTAACCTTAACTATAATTAATTGTGATTAATAATCAATTACCACCAATTCCTCATTAGTTTTAATTTATCATAATTAATTATAACAATCCTAATTAATAAATTACCATACTCTAATTAATTGTAATCATCATTTATAGAACTATTATAATCCATCCGTTAACTAGAATTTATCAATCAAGTCGATAATAAAGTGCTTATCAATAATCAACTGCATTGATACTTTATTTAATGATTTAGTAACCATGAACTTATTCAACAATTTTAAGTTAATCAAATCTTAATAACATAATTAACACCATTTGCATTATTAATTAGTATTAATCAACATTAATTGGCATTAATCCTCATTAGAACTTGATCGTTATTAATTTATTAATTATCACCACATTCAACAATCATACTAAGTAACTCTAATCAACTTAAATAATATTTATTTAATGATGACCACAATCATTAACCAACCTTAATCAAAATCAAATCCTTTACTAATAAATTGACCCAATTATGCCAGTTCCTAACCTAATAAATAACAATTATAATTTAACTTGTCACAATTACAAAACTTGAAGTCCTAATTATAATAGCATGGCATACCATATATATATATATATATACACACACACATACATACGTCGTGTAGGTACACTAATAGTACTTAACCACACATCACACATAATCACATAAGTTACTATATGTCGACACACACTTAAACATGAGTTTGCAAGGTTTAGACGCTAACTCATATCATAATAGGCCATGACACCAACAAAACATAATGAGACACCACATAAGAATCAAGCAAAGGGTTTTGACACACAGTTAATGAGTTTCCCTTCTATAACTTCCATGTCATTTCTATCTACCTACTTCATTCTATATCATTGACAACTAACTTCCACATCCTATCCTTCCTCTGCTGGACTGCCCTGGAGCATCAACTACATGACCTAACTCCAGTTAGAACCCATAAGTGGAAGTGTCGACTCTATCGACCAAGCTTCCCCAGCAGGAATCCACTAGTCATCATCACACACCTTGGGGAGCGTACCGTAGCACAACCCTCCCATGACTCCAGGTTTCGAGGTTAACGGTGGGTACTAAATCCACCCCCCTCAATGGAATAAGGGACTATGTCTGCATTCGACATAGTGACTGCATTGCGACTATTGTACTCAGGTTTTGTCATCAAATAACCAATTTGGGCGGTTGAGTTTCTTGAAACCCCACACCAACCCACACATCATAACAATAACAATAATCACATATAACAATAAAATTCATTCTCATAACATATCTTTTGAAATCATACCGTCGAGGTACTTCCCCCTTGTGTAGCTGAGCTATCTTCTCTTTTAAACCTGTTGGCTAGTCTCATAAAAAAATGTTGTATAATTGTCGACATGTCCATATATAATTTGTTAATGCTAACAAAAACAATATAATCATTTGCACCATGCATCTGGCGTTGTAATCATTTACTTGAACATAACTTAAATCGATATCCATGTATCATAGTCTATTGAATTTTTATTCCAAAGACGTAATCAAAACATGTTCATAACTCATAATATTAACATCACACGCACATATATAATTTCCGCAAATAATAAATCCATATGTCCACAATGTCATCTACTGACGACGTTCCACAATAATAAGCAAATACATCCAGTAATGATAGTCTAGGTAATAAGGTCAAAACAGGGCATTGCAGTTATGTTCAGTTATATTCAGTTGCATGTAGTTCCATTCAGTTTAGTTCAGTTACACCCAGTTCCATTCAATTGCATGCAATTCCATTCAGTTCATCTCAATACACTCAGTTAACGGATCAGTTAGAGTTAGTTAATTAATGGAGGTGCATATCTTCTTGTGGGAGATAATTATGGAGTTTCAACGTGACACCAAGTCAGTAAATGCACATATCTTCTAGTGGGAGATAATTATGGAGTGTCTGTTAGGATTAATTAATCATCCTTGGTCCAATATAGTCTATTTGGTCATTTTTCCTTACTTAGGAAGTCATTATCACTTGGCTAGAGTATGGGGGATACACCTAGGCGTTTCCTTCCACTTTTTTTTGTAAGTTGGAAGCTAATCTATTAATAAGAAAAAATAGTGGTACATATGAAGTTACAGTGCTGAGATGCAGACCTGCTTATGAGAAGCAGACGTAGAAGTTCAGAAATGACCTGGGCCCTCCCTCCAGGAGAGAAAACAGGTCCCCAAAACTGGAACCCTCCCTCCAGGAGGGAAAATGGACCCCAAAAAAATACATCTACAAGAAAAATTTCCCATGTTATAGGAATTACAGACTAACAGAATCCAAGTTTGATGAGCTAGAAGCAATAGAAAAACCAGAGTATGGCTTACAGAGACACATGTAGCTAAAAAAAACATAAAATCTTGATGAAACCTGATTAAGGTTTGTAAAAGGGTTCCTCCTCAATTGGGAAGCTGTAACCTGTGACAGGTGGTTGCACTGGCTCGCTTGGCTTGTCCCCGGGGCCATCACTGGAAGTGTTCATCTCCTCATCATTGGTGGCGTCGTCCTCCTCCATGGTACCTACAGGGTGTTGTTTTGTGGGGAGAGGGGCCGTTTTTTTAGCTGATACTGGGTTAGAGGTGAAATTGTTCGAAGGGAGATTGGAGGCTTGGCTCTGTGGTGGAGGGATGGAGGTGGCAGGAGAGACTAGGGGAGAAATGGAGCTAGCAGGAGCAGGTGTTGTGGTTGGAGCCACTTGACACAACATAATTTCAACCCAAAATCCAACACCTTGCATGTATGAAATTCGACACTTTTCTGTCGCATTTTCGACACATACACTTTTTTTGCCTTCAGTGGTGTAACGTCGGATCTTTGACATTTTACTAATGTGGGTCGAAGATCGGACAAACCATTGTGTCGCATATTCGACCGTTTTTCCTTCCAAAGTGCCAATCAAAATTGCATAAACCGTCAGAAATCCGACGTCCTCCGACCCTTGAAGCGTTGGCCGTTCGACAGAAAGAAGTGTCGGATGAATGGCGGCGTCATTGGTTTTTTATCTAGAAAGTGTCTAAAATTCGACATCCTCCAACCCTTGAAGTGTCGGCCTTCCGACGGACAGAAGTATCGGAGGAATGGCACCGTCGTCGGTATTTTATCCAGCAAGTTTCGAAAATCCGATGCCATCTGACACTGGAAGAGTCCGCCTTCCGATGCAGTCCGACACTTTAAACATCAGTCGTCCGACGAGTGGAAGCGTCGGAGTCATGACACGGCTGTCAGATGTGTTTACCGGAGTGTCAGAAGAACGTCGAAAAAGCGACACCTGTTGATGGATTTAAAAAAAATCCAAAGATTAACTATGAGTTCATGCTCATATATTTTGTCTCTTGTAGGAATCAACACATAATATTCCTATGGTGTGTCCTCTTGAAAAAAATCTAAATCAACCAAAGTAGCCATCAAAATTCATTAGCAAAACCTAAATCTAAAATTGCAATTCTAAAATTTCAAATGTCTTCCACAAAGAATCAGAATTTTAGTTAACTATGAGGCTACCCTCATGTTGACTGAATCTTTGTAGGTAATAGTATTTTGTATCATTTCATGGTCTTATTGTTGCTTCCATCATCACATAAATCCACCTACAACATGTCCTACTAACATAGATCTCAAACATCTAGCAGTCAATGGAAATTTCCTCACTTAATTTCTTCATTGCATAACCTCAATAGTATGAAATGAATCTAGAATTACACACAATAACTCAAATATAAAATCACTTGTTGGAATTTCTATGCAATGAATTATCACTTATGCATGTAACAATAGCACAAACAACATTCTTAAAATGATTTACAAAGGTTATGCTAACTCAAATCATGCATCGACAAATCAATTGTTACACATCTGTATTGTCATTATATTATGATTAATACTTTCTTTAATTGTTCATTTTCAAGGTGTCTCCCTTCTTCACCTGATTCCAACATCAAGAGTTCACTTTCTCCCTTCATGATGGAAAAGAGGTTTCATGCTAGGAAAACATCAATAAAAGGTTCATGGGATTCTTGTGCAACATTAAAGGAATCATAACCCAACATCCTCATGGTCTCACACATGGCATCACATCCACAACATGAGTATATCGCTCATTAATCCTTGGTTATTACTATTAACCAATTCAACTATGACACACACTCATATGAATACATGAAATAATTTAACAAACTTTATTGAATCAAAGATTCACAACTTGGTCCGTGCTCTACCTAGAAATAAGATACTCATACATGCATTCAACATTCCCAAAGCTAGCATAAATAGTAATTAAACATGGTTGAGGGACTCTTGCCAAATCCCATTTTAGTACTTATGAAAATTAACATAACCAACTCATACCTTTCATGGTTTCCATCGATACCCTTGTTGTTACATTTTATGGTTGTTGGAAATACCCTTGTTCATGGGTAGATCATTATAGAAACAATATCATCAACATCATCAGTCTTGGTTTCATACGTACATCAACAACCAGATTATATTATCAGGTAACAATCATTGAGTATAGGAAATAAGCTATTCATATCCCTTATGTGGCACTATCATCGACGCTCAATACCTAACATATTATCATGGATAATATGTCTCAATATGATCACTAATTCATGCAATCTCCAATAATTCATTCACTTACATTTACAATGTCATTTAGTCATGCTCTAATCACTTATGCAAAGAAAACAACATCAATCACATGCTTATCATTCATGCAAGTAGTTTCCTCTTACTAGGGAAATGCAAGAAAAATAACAAGAGTAACAAGGGTATGGAATTATCCTCCATCTTGATACTTTATCCTAGCTTATAATTCCATCGTCATGGATTGTTCAATGGCTTCCTACCATTCATATTGAAACATTATCCATGACAATTTTAATTAATAGACATTGGTTTCAGCCTAGAATTTGACCACTGAAGGAAACTTATTTAGACCATACATTGGTGAGTTGACAAGCAGCTCAGATGATCGAGCAGAGGTTAATATGTGGAGTGTATCAAAGGGCTCAAAGAGAGAGTCTTTACATTCAAAATTGTCAGACATTTTGGGAGCTGAGTTTGAGAATACAAGTGAGAACAAACCTGAGTTTGAGATTACAGGCAAGAAGAATCAGCAAGTTTTTGAACAGTTAGTGATGGATTTGAGAGAAAACACTAAAGAGCTACCAATTTTGTCAAATTTCTTTGAGCAACATGGTTCATCGTTTGTGGTCAACTCCTCCTCAGTCATGGATTGCAGGCCTGCAGAAAACAAGTATGTTGAGTATGTTCCCATGATTGGGGTATGTTCCAGTAATGGTACCTCACCATTATTCTAAGATTTTTCCCTGTATAAAAGACAACTTTTAGAATTGACCCTGATTGAACTATCCTAAATGTTGTTTCATATAAAACCCAAAAAAAAGTAAAAACAAAACTAAGTTTAAACTTGCAATACCTTACTCTCTTGCAGAAGGTGTTGATGTCCTTGTCCAAGGTATCGAGAAGACTAATAGCCTGTATAACCATGTTATCCACTCTATTGACATTTAATTTCATGTTGGCTCTGTTGTAGCTGTGCCCAAGACCCAATTGAGCCTTCTCCAAGTCCATGTGATTCAAGATATGTGATTTCAACTCAATGGAAGACAAGCTTTCTAAATATACTTTGTTGTTACAGAAGGGTACCTTAACCAAACAAGAATTTAGAAAAGTCACTTCCTATCTGATTTAGAAAAGACTTGTACTAACAACCACTTAATGACAGATTAGCTCGGAGTCATAGCTGAGGGATGTAGACACTGGTTATGCTTGTCTTGTTGTATTGTTGGTTTAGATATTAGAACTCTTTTGATGATTCTGTATTGATGACAAATTGAGTATCCTAGAGAATACGTAAGGAATACTTTTAATAATTTTCTTAAATTTCTTTGTTTTTGAATGATGGACAACAAAACAGTATCCAAGACACTTGAGTCCTCGCAGGACTAGTCAAATTTATATTTTTATTTATTCCTTGGGAATATCAAATATAGTGATTTTAAAACACATCTCAGAGAACAAAGAAATCATGGATCTGATATAAATCTAAGTTAATAAACAAATCCTTTTACCTTTCAGTTTAAATATGATTCATGAGTCCTAACTAAAGAATTAAAAGACACTTATGGGAAATTGACCTCAACTTGACAGCTGTTAGAATTGACCCTGACTGAACTATCTTAAATGTTGTTTCATATAAAACCCAAAAAAAAGTAAAAACAATACTAAGTTTAAACTTGCAATACCTTACTCTCATGCAGAAGGTGTTCTTGATGTCCTTGTCCAAGGTTTCGGGAAGACTAATAGCCTGTATAACCATGTTATCCACTCTATTGACATTGAATTTCACGTTGGCTCTGTTGTAGTTGTGCCCAAGACCCAATTGAGCCTTCTCCAAGTCTATGTGATTAAAGATATGTGATTCAATTAAAGAGCTCTGTTTACTTGTTTTTGCATGATTCCTCAATGTCAAAACTAAATATCCATTCAGTTGATGCTATGACCCATTTTGCTCCAAACCAGGCCAGCATTACTACATATCAGCACTATGTACATCCATCAATTACAGTTACCTAGGATATGTATGAATAGAATTAGTCAAGCACATGCAAAAATATTATAAATGGACAAATAGAAGAAAACAATGTGGTTTAGACATTCCTTAATTTCTATACTCATATTTATAATATGATCACACTTTGTCTCTTAGGAGACAAGTCACTAACGAAACAATGGACATACCTAAGAGAGAGAGAGATAGGTATATGGTATTGTTAAAGTTAGCCACTATCCTCCTGCCCATGAAAATCTCCATTGGAAGAAGGCAAAACCTTCTTTCACTAGAATAAAAACCCAACAACACTGTCAAGCCCCAAGCCTGCAATCACATCCAGTTTTCCAAGACATTAACCATGAGGATACTTGAACGATAATGCAGCTTTAAACTTTTATGCATATCCCTAACAGACCTTACTACTGGAGCTTGATTATAGCAGATCCAAGATCTCTCTATTATCAGTTTCCTAAATAGCTAATTCTTTTTGTATGAGTCACATTGAAGTTGAAAAAATAGTGTAAAAACCCTTGAACCATAATGCATCTTTAAAGTTTTTTCTTTTATGCATATCCTTAACAGACCTTACTACTGGAGCTTGATTATTGCTTATCCAGGATCTCTCTATTATCAGTTTCCTAAATAGCTAATTCTTTTTGTTTGAGTCACAATAAAGTTGAAAAAAGAGTATAAAGGGTGTTTTACATCATGGGTGGCCAAAAAGGCCTGGTACAATATATCTGTATTTCCAATGCATTCAAAGTTGTAATCCACACCTCCATCCACCATGTCTCTTATCACCTGCCAAAGTGCTTATCTTCCCATGAGCTTTGTAGCTAATAGGTGTTAGAGAGATGACTATTATATAAAACCATAATCTGAGCTTTGAGCTAATTGTGTTAGAGAGATAGTTATTATATACAACCATAATCTGAAGTAGCAGTACCTCTTGAATGGGCTTCTCGTGCTCTTTTGGGTTGATGCAGTCTGTCACTCCCAGGGTTTTGGCTGCAGTGTATGTAATGCAAATAGTGAAACCCTTTATCTAAGGGATGCGAACATTATATATTTTGGTATATCTAAATAATAGTGCATTATGTTCCTGAATAATTACTTCCATAGAAATTTCATGCTACTATCCTAGTGAGTTAGGCTCATAAATTGTGGTCTGCAATGACATTTCCATTAACAAATAAAATGTTAAGGGTAACTTTCCTCGAACATTTACTTGACTGAGCAGGGTTGAAATTTCAGTCAGAAGCAACATTTCTAACAAGCATACTACCTCTTGTGCTTATGTAAGACAATTCAAGACAACCCTTTTACCAGAACTTTACTACCTTTCATGGCCAACCATTCAAACTTGTACTAAGACTTTACTGCCTTTCAAGGCCAACCCTTGGCTCAGGACCAGTACCTTACTTTTACAAAGGTAAGACCTTTCAGGAATTTACTGCCTTTCCAGGCCAACCCTTCAAAATTATACTAGAACTTTACTGCCTTTCAAGACCAACCCTTGGCTCAGGACCAATACCTTACTTTTGCAAAGGTAAGACCTTTCAGGACTTTACTGTCTTTCATGTCCAACCCTTCAAACTTTTACTAGGACTTTACTGTCTTTCAAGACCAACCCTTGGCTCAGGACCAGTACCTGCAAAGGTAAGGCCTTTCAGGACCAGCACCTTATCTTTGAAATGTAATGCCTTTCAGGACCCAACTAGAACTAGAGGTAAGCAAAAGCAACTTAACAATTCTCGGCAAGAGATACAACAACCCAACCTAACAGGCTAAGAGCCTAAGACTCGCATATTAAATTTTAGGTAAATTTTAACAGTTATTATAATAAAGAGAGAATTTACCTTTAGAAAACTTGTTTGAGTTTGTGTCAATACCAATTATCCTAGATTCTCCTCTTATC
The DNA here is from genome assembly GCA_001517045.1 of Pseudotsuga menziesii. Classification (NCBI taxonomy): domain Eukaryota; kingdom Viridiplantae; phylum Streptophyta; class Pinopsida; order Pinales; family Pinaceae; genus Pseudotsuga; species Pseudotsuga menziesii. The sequence goes on from LPNX010155464.1 coordinate 39,645, forward strand.
CTGGCACAAATAGAAGAAAACAATGTGGTTTCGATATTCCTTAATTTCTATACTCAGATTTATAATACGATCACACTTTGTCTCTTAGGAGACAAGTCACTAACGAAACAATGGACATACCTGAGAGAGAGAGAGAGATAGGTATATGGTATTGTTAAAGTTTTGTTGTCCTAGATATATGGTATTGGTAAAGTATTACCAAGGGGCCAGTTATCATGATAAATCAAAATATTTAAGGTAATTGTTTAGATCAGATATAACAAAGTTCGCCTCTATGCATGGTAATCATCATCATCAACTAAATGTATGTGTGTGCACATGCATAAATACCCAATACACATCTCAATCAAACAAAAGAAAACATATTTATACCTTGATTTCTGGATCTTCACACTGTCTTCTTATGCTTTACCTTTCAAAACATCATTCAACATACTTCATTTTTTATCCTGTTGCAATAGTTTCATGTTAGGACCCATCAAATATATTTATGTTTGTTCATGAAAATAACAAAAACAATCTAAATAAATACAATTCTATTACAATGTAAATTACAATACTATTCAACTATTCAAGTAAATTAATTGTTAAGAATATATCACTTGATAAAACATGGATAACCAAAAATACTATGTATATAAGGCCATCGATCTAATCAAAACTTATTTTCTTGCATCTTAACTATGGAAATGTTTCTCAATGCTATCTGTAACAAGTTCCAATGGAGGAGTCAAATAGCAATAGTGAAAATTACACCGTAAAAATATAGAAATAGATGTTTTTTAATGTATTCTTCCTTACCATTCATTGAGCTCCTCTCTGTTTCAAGAATAATTTAATATTCTCTACTAAACAGGACCAACCACGTGAAGGTGGAATCTCTTATGGCCACTCCCCCCCCCTCACATCACTCTCAACTCCCCAAACCCAATGCCTATACTTGCAAATAACAATTTATTTCACTATTTCACAATGCAAATAACAATGCATCTACAATGCAAATTATTTCTCTCAATAGTTGAAAAATGCTTTCATTAAATCATTCTTTAAAACATTCATTAAACCATTCAATCATTCAACATCTGAAAAAAACATTCATTAAAACATTAATTTAGTCAATGGCAGAAAAAAATATCAATAAACAATTCAGTAAAGCATTCATTCATAAAACAGAGGAAAAAAGCATTAATTTTTTTTTATAAATAAGAATTACTCAAAATTTGTTTAGTCACTTCCTTTTTACTTTTCTTCTCTTTAAATATTTAGTTAGAGTCACATCTTCGGGAATCTGATCATCGGTATCCCTACTAGTCTGCTCGCAAGGTTGAACTTCAAGCGAGGGTCGATGAATTTCTGCAATAATGTCAAAATATTTCATTAATATATTTATATTTTAATAAATACAAGTAATTCATTTAAAAAACATTACAAATGTGTGTTTTTACCTGCCATGTGCACATCAACATGTTCAACATTATCTCATACTGGCCCAACCTGTTCCGTGTTATGATCTGCAGCTACATGCTCTGTAGTTGAATTGTGTAGAATTAGAATTAATGTTCATCATCTACAATGGTCTATAAAAAATAGTAGCACATTAATAAATTCATTACCAGGATGAGAAGCATGATCTTCGTTTTGTTGGTCATGTACTACATCCTCGACATGAACGGGATCATTACTTTCCTGCACAAAAAGGAATAAATAATTTACGTTAGTTTATTTATAAGGAACAAATTGCATGAGCATTAATAAATTATCATTAAACTATACATTTTTCACATACCTGGGCACCATATGGATCAGCAGAAGATCTTGCAATATTCATAGACAAGCTTCTCCGATGTTCAACAACGGCGTCAAAGCCATGTTTGAAGCCAAGCTTCATGTAATCCGCACTAGGCAATTCTTTGAACCAGTCGGCCTTCATATTTGCATGATGTCATTAATTTTAAAGACTTTTGTTAGAACAAAAAAAAAAAAATAATATGTATGATATTTGGATGTGGATTCAGGTTTTGCGATACTTACACATCGGGCCGTCAAGTTGGAGTAACCACCAGGCCCAAGCTTGTGTTGGCCAGTTTTTTCAATTCTTGCCTTTGTGGCCTTAGATGTGTCCGAGAGCCTAATTAAGTTTTTAAATACATTAGTCTATGTACCAAAATTGATATAAAAACTAGTAATAATAAGGCTAACACTACATTTTGGAATGTATTACATACCTCCCTGTTCCACCTGGTGGTATCTTTCCTAATTTTCTCAGGCCCTTCTCTTTTCCATCTTCCACCAGGGCTTTCCACTCCATAGATGGAATCATTGGAGGGCGCTCATACCTAGGGTTCTTTTCTAGGTGAACCCTATATTGGTCTTGGACAATATTTAGATGTTTTCCAGCCTTCTATAGTACCTTCGATGTATCAAAGGTATCTTTTCCGAACAGACTAACCACGCGATTAGTCAGATCATCCTTTAAAGCTTTTGGTTGCTTATTCCACATTGTGCGGATGGTGGGCCCGAAGATCTCCAAGGCCAAATCATTCATGTGTTTATAAAATATATCATTTCCTGCAAAACATTACTGCCATCATTAGTCAACATTAGAAAATATTATTGGTATATTATAAAAAATAAATTGAACAATCTATAATGACTTGGAATCCTCTCTATCTTTATTGGAACCAGTTCTTCATTCACAAAAAATGTACACTTTATTGAACCAGTGCTAGTCACATGAGAAGATCCAGGAAATGCTTCCACATCTCTATCTAGCCCTGCATCCACCCCTTCTTCTGCAGCATCTGTTGTGGGTGGGGCAACATCGGCTGCACCCTCTGCTTCCCTTGGCAGTGTCGTAGAGCGTGTTGCCAATTATTCAGTGGACAATATGGGAGCAGTATGTGGTGTACAAGGAGTGGTTTGGTCACTGGGACCAACATTGCCTTGACCACCACTGATAATCTCCATAGAGCGCTGTAAATTAAACCCATTGTATTATAAGTTCCACAACATATAAAATCAAATATTATAAAGTTTTTATAAATGGATTTACATTTTTATTCGATAACTTATGTCCACTTGTTTACATTGTTGTAACAACAATTGAATCCTTTGTTCGAACCCTTCTGTTAGTGGAACTGCCAATGTGAGATGAATCAGTTCCTCATTTTGTTTTTCCCTTGTCCTTTGTAGCACCCTCAACGGGTCTACAGACTCTCTAATTTCACTATCTCTCATCAACCGAGAGACCTCATTCTGTAAAGAGTTTTGAGACATCGTTTGATAAATGGAATCCCCTGTCTGCAATTGAAATATATAAAAAATTGCTTAGTCTTTGAAAATATAGTGTACACAAATAATTATATTAGGGATTACATCTAGGATTACTTGACGCCTAGTCGAGGGCGTGGTCTGATCAACAGATGGCGATTTACCTCGATCAGCCACTTGCAAAAAAAGTAGAGAACATTCTCACAATGAACACAATATGTATAAGTTAACAAATACAGAACAAAAATAAACACTATGCTACATGTTTTATATGTGTACATTTTTGAAGTATTTAGAATGTGGAGTTATATTTAGGTTTATTGGTTTCCTCGAGGCTCCAGTCGTCTGATCAATAGCTGGGGACTTTCCCTAGTCAATCTGCAAAAAAGGTAGACAACATTACCATCATGAACACAACCATAAAAACAAAAGAATACATAACAAAATAAACATAATGCGTCACGATATACATGTTTACGATTTTAAAGTATTTGAAATGGAGAATTACATTCGTGTTTGGCTGTTGCCCTGATGTTGTAGTCGGCTGATCAATAGCCGGTTGGCTTCCCTGATCAACACTCTACATGGAAAATAGATAATATTATATAAACGAACCTAATATACTAATGAAAATACATAACAACGTATCTGTATGTCCATCCTAAATTTAATATTACATTGGCAATATTGATGTATACCTGCTACCTTGACTCGGGTTGACAAACATCTACGGAGATGGAGGTGCCCCTAAGAGAACCCTACATCAAAAACATACTAAAAGTTACATAAGGAAACATCAAAAGTAGATAATTTCAATTATATGCTAACAAAAATTCCTATAGACGTTAAAATAATTAATAAAAGGGTGGTTAAATTGTTTGTTGTACCACAACCATACTAACATTGTTTGTATCTACACGATTCAAATTGTAATCAATAAGTAGTTCTTTGCCAACAGCTATTGATTTAATTGCACATACAAAGACACAGTTTCCTTCACGCGACTTGAATATGCAGTTGGGTTTCTTTAATGTAGACCTTGGTTGTGTACGGGTTTCTTTAATGTTAGACTCGAATATGCAATTGGGTTTCTTTAATGTAGACCCTGATTGGATGTGCTTGGTCGTGTATATTGGACCAAGTGCATCCAATCACTGTAGTTGTAACAGGGTCCAACATAATCCATCAATTCTGTACATCTACCGTATCCAACCTTTATGTCGTCCATGCAAAACAAGCCCAATCCATGCAATGAGGACGGTGCAATTCTATATATCCTCTCATTCACACAAAAATCAGTGCTTACTTTAGGAAGATCGCTAGGAACCCATTGTTTCACTAGGTGTTGGTACCTTAAGGGCACGTCGATGTCTCCCACTATCTCATCATCATAGGAACATGACCCCCCTCGGAGAAAAAAATTCATGCGTTTGTTGAATTTTCTTTTGATCTTCTGACATCTAGTTGATCTAGCCCGTGTAGACCTACTGGACGTCTCACTTTCCTATAGCCTTCCCAAACTCCCTTCACTGGAGGAAGACAGGTCTGACAAATACCTGTTTGGTTCTACCTGCACCATGGCCAAATTTTTTTTTGGAATAAGCATAGCAAAATACCAGCAAAAAAACGTGGAAAGACTTATAAGAAAAAAAACTTCGAAAGACTTGTAAGCCACTAACTTGTTAAAGAAAAAGCTTGTCAAGAATGAGTTTGGTTAATAGGTGTGGGCATTTGGTAGCCCTAAAAATTCTAATGTATGCCCCTCTTTTGGTTACATAAAAGTCTCCATTCTAACTTATTGCTTGCATTTCCTTTTGCTAACATGAATTGGGTAGGCTTCATAAGCTTCAAATGTATGCTTGTGGACATTGTACTTTAGCCTTTCAACATTGTTAACCGAGTGGCTGAGTCAACCGAGTTGACCCCCAACCGAGCTAACTCGGCCTTTGAAACGATTGGAGTGACAAGTTTGGTACCAAACCAAGAAAATCAGGGTATGACTGAATGGAGTCCCAATCTGTACTAAATTGACCAAGTGAATGTGGGAATGCACAGGCCACACACATGACACTTCAATTCAAAAAAAAAAATTAACCTAGAAATATAAACATCTAGACTCTAAACCTACTTCATTGTCGAGTCAATTGGGTTTGTAGGATTCCTATACATCATAACACTATTTGGAGTAAAACACAACTTGCTTTGTGATGCAGGAGCATAGACTCATGGAAATGAATTCATCCATGGCTTAATCAAAGTCATATGAATTGAGAGACCTAGGGTCTCAACACTTGTAAATTCTTTTATCTTGATTAAAAATTGAATGATTTGGAAGAGGACACTTGTCCTTTCCACTTGTAAATGTTTGGATAAGAGTTGTTAGTTTGTTAGTGAGTCACCGATGACTCGTAGGGGTCAGTTGAGTTTATTAAGGACTCTATTCCTTAATTATAGGATCTGTAAATAGAATTAGAATAGAACTGGAGGTTTATTTAATGCAGATCCAAATCATTTAGTTAGGTAGCTTAGGTTAGCTTAAGGAGCTTTTTGTTAGCTCATTTTGAGGTGAGGCAGCTCGCAGAAGCTTGGGTAGCTCAAGAAGGGCAGAGAGGGAAGAGAGAAACTAAGGGTTTGCAAATGGACAATAAAGTTTTGTTATACAGATTCAATGGAGGAAATAAAATTGCTTTTATTTCGATTTTCTGAGTGTTGAAAACTTTGTGTTCAAAATTGTTTACTGTGTTTACTTAAAAGGAAAGAATTCGTATCAAGCTACCTGGTGATAATACATTTGACAGATCTAGAGACATTTGAAACCCTTGCATTGAAATTCATTTTGTTGTACGCATACAAAGGAAGAAACTTTATGAATCGCCCAGGAGGAATCAATTTACAGCTTGAAGATGACTATATAAAATCGTAAGTTATTACATGTTCCTTCCTATTCAATGGAATCGCAGTTAAAGCTTGTGAATATACAATTACCAATCTATTAGGAAGTCACTATGCGTAATTAGCAGAAAATGTATGCAAGTTATGTTTGATCCACAGTAAATATGCATTACGAAGAATTAAAGTGGACAGAGGTTAACGAGGTTATGTTTTCTCGTAAGAGTTATTCAATATGACTTTGAAATTGGTTGGAATCCAATCTCTGGGATCTGACGGTTCCTGTTCAATATGAAAAAGTCCAAAGTGTATGGTGGGACCTCCAAAATATTCTTTGTAAGTGGTTTATAAACCATATATTAGAATCCTTCTGAAATTGCTGTTGATTATGTTTAAGAGTCTTTGCTAAAGCTAGCAGAACTACCAACTTTGGTGACAGTTGGTCAAGGTTGGAGAGTAAGCCTAAAATTCACTTTCTGAACAGGGTTTTTGTAAAACTAAGGTCTACATAGAGTTATGGCAGGTGGTGCTTGCATCAAGTGGTATCAGAGCCTGATTTGCTCTTTGAAGAAGATTGGTAGATATGAGAAGATCCTGGAAGCAGACAATAGAAGGTGAAAGGGTGGACAAGAAGGAGCAAAATGCAAGCAGAGGATGATCCATTGGTATATGGATGAACAGGATCAAGGATATTGAAGGCATAGGACAGATGTTATGCTAACTGTAAATTTAAGATTGCAGGTACAAAAGAAAGAACGCTGATGACAATGATAGAGCATGGAGGAGAAGTCTGAGTAAAGTTATTCCCTGGTAATGTAGGAGCTTATAGCAAGTTCAGATTTGAAAATCCGATCAAGGTAAATTGAAATTTTATTTTGTTTCAATTTAACTAATGATACAGTTATGGAAGAAATGGTAGACCAGGGAAAGAAACTCCATTTTGAGAGGAGTATGATTGTTCTAGAAATAGAACATTGTGGACTGTAACAACGAAGTTAGCAGAAGGAAAAAGACTGCTACAGTTGTATATGTGCATGGGAGGTGTACATAAGAGAACTGGAGTTCTCATTTAACTAAGAGAAGTGTATCTTGAAGAAGGAACTATACAGTAAGAGTACTGTAACAGATAACCAATGGTGTTTTCAACTGAATGTAAGAAATGTGTGTGAACACAAACATTCTTGAGAGAGATTGGAAAATGGAAGTTGCAGAGGATGACAATAAAAATAACTTCAAAGTTCTTGAGGAATCAGATCTATCGAAATCTGACAGGTAATTGTCTTTTATTTCTATTTTCAACTAAATTGTGAAAAATATTGTTGATGACAAGTAGCAGTAGTGAGAAAGGATAGGAAGATGGAAGTGAACCAAATAGTATCCAGCTGAAGGTTGGAACAAGGAGGACAAGTTGAATGTTCTCAAGTGAAGGAAGATTTGTAGAATCTAGAGGAGCACAACATGCTCAAATGAATATTCCAGAGGAGGGAGTCAGTAGGAATACCAAAGGAAGACTAAGCATGGAAGAACTTAGTATGGTATTCAAGGATAGGTTTATAGAGTCAACGTATGTTAATGGCTTGATTGCAGATTATGATGGGCAAGGAAGAGCTCATAGAAGAAGGGAGAATATGGTTACTGAAGATCATATTAAAGGTTCAAGGAGAGGCCATGAAAAGTTGAGTCGGGATAGACTTGACAGAAGATTAGCTGAAATTGAATTACAGCTAGAAGTGATGGAAGGACTGCTACAGAATAATGGAGAAGACCAGAGGTATGGATGGATTTTTCCAAAGAAGGTAACATGGTATATGTTACAGAAGATGCTGAGACAAGGGATAAATTTTCAGTGGAAGAGAGGAAAACTCATAAGAGATGAGTTACAGCAAGAGAGAGATGTTGAGGATATAAACATTTGTGAACATGAACAAGGACCTATCCTAGGAGAGGATAGTAATGATGACAAAGACATGATGCTGAGAACAACTGAGGGATGTGATGTTTGAAACATCAAAAGAGGTTGTAAGACCTTATTATTTTAAAACTGACATTTTGTGTATGAATGCAGGGTTTATTGAGGTAGAACAATACTCTAATATTGTCACAGAAGCAGAGAAAGGAAAAACTCAGTTTTTTCAACAGATGGAAGAAGGTTTATATAACCTTATGATGGAGGAAAGGAAATTACTGAACATTGCTATGGAAAATTTTGAAGAAGAGAGATAACCATTCAAAGTTGTCACAGAGAAGGAAGGAGGAAATGGATAGTCACTGATGACTGTTGACAATGAAACAAATCAGGAGGAAGGGAAGACTGTTAGACAGACATCTAGTGCTATTACAGTAAAGGAAGATCGGAGTTTTATTCTGATCAAGGATACTGCAGATTGTGTGGATTTTTTAGTAACAATTCCAAGTGAATTGACCAGCTTGTGGGAAGAGTTAATGATTTTGGAAGTAAGGTTGAGAAATCAACAAAAGTCCATTCGAGATGTGAAGCTGGAATTGGAGAAGGAACATGAAGAAGTAGTCATTGCTGGAAATGATGAAAAGAATGCTGAAATCTATGGTGAACAAGGTAAGAGTTTTATGATTGGATAATTAAACATTTTTTTATGATCAATCATATGCAGACATGGAGAATGAAGAAGGGAATATTGTCTTAAAAGACAATAGTGAAGAACAGATTTCTATGAAGCACAAATATGAGGTTGCTAAAGATAACATTCTGGAAGAAAGTTATGTCTCTAATGATATCAAGGATGAAAGAGAACAACTACTGAAAGTTGTTATGGAAGGAAGAAGGAATGAAGAGGATGGTGCTCAGAAATTTGATGAATTTCTTGAAGGGTGTCGAGAGAAAGCAGAATTGCCTGATGGCATTGAAATTTCCTTTCATTGGTTAAAGGAAAGTCAAGGGGAAGAAGATGTCTTGATAGATAGTATAGCAATACATAATAAAGATGAAGAGGATAAGGGAAGAAGCAACAGTGAATCTGTTGTACAACAGAGAAGGAAAGCATTGAAATTTTTCTATACTTCTGATTAAGTGGAAGTTGAAATAAAGAAAGGTATCTAGACATAAATGTTTCAGAAAGGAAGCATACTGGATAAGGAAATTGATGAGTTATGGCATCTCATGTAGAGGTGTAAGAAGAACAATGACAATGAGGTTCAGATAGTCAATTTGATGACTATAGAAGATTGTGAAGATCATTATAGAATTGATGAACAACAGCAATTAAGTGTACAGATCTACATAAGTAAAACTTATGATGATTTGCAAACTAAAGTATGGGACCCAGGAGGTTTCAAGACTATAGTTACATGACCCAGAGGTCTTGGTTGGTTTTGAAACAAAGCAAGGATGGTGACATCAGAAGAAGTAACCAAGGAAAAGACTGAACAAGAATTCATTCAAGGAATTCATTAAAATGTCAGAAGTTATCTCATGACATGTTGACTTATGTTTGTTTCTATGACAGGGATTAATCTGTTTTGATTGCAGGATAAGTGAAGGATAAAAGTGGATGATATGTACAATCAGGACATAGTGCTGATATAGTACTGGAGGATTCAAGAGACTTATTATTGACACAATGCTGGAAAGACAACTGGAAGGGGTTGTTTGAAATGAGAACACTGCTCAAATTCACATTTGAGTATCTGCTGCAAACCTACAGAAAAGTAGTAGGAAGGGAGTTCATGGACAGGAGCTCATGAAAAAAAAATTTCAAGCTCAAGAGTCTGATGCAGGAGCATAGGCTCATGGAAATGAATTCATCCATGGATTAATCAAATTCATATGAATTGAGATACCTAGGGTCTCAACACTTGTAAATTATTTTATCTTGATTAAAAATTGAATAATCTGGAAGAGGACACTTGTCCTTTCCACTTGTAAATGTTTGGATAAGAGTTGTTAGTTTGTTAGTGAGTCACTGATGACTCGTAGGGGTCATTTGAGTTTATTAAGGACTATGTTCCTTAATTATAGGATCTATAGAGAACTAACATCATTATTTTTCCATTAGTATAAAGGATATGTACTAGAAGATTTGCCTATACATGTTGGTTTTACTGTTTAGTTGAACCTAAATGAGAAACAAAGAGGAGCACTAAGCAAGCTACAACACTTTTCATGTGCGTCAATGTGCGTGTGCGCCAAAGAGTTGTAGCTTGCTTAGTCTCTCTGTTTCGTTCAACTTCTCAGTGAAATCAACAAGTCCTTGCAAATATTCTAGTATAATTCCTTTACAGTAATGGACAAAGAGCAGACATTTCTAGATCTGCTACTTGGCATGTACAGGAATGAAAAGAATGTTTTAAATACATTTATATCAGTCTATAATATTTGTTGATTCTAAAGCTGATGATGAAGAACAAACTTGGTATTTTCAATGTCACACTAGGAGTAATGTTGGGCAGTCCTATGGGCTAAACAACTCTAGAATCAAGTATGAGCATCAAAGGGACAAATATGAGCACTTTGGGAGCATTCTGAAGGCCACAACAAATAGTAAAGCATCTCAAATCAGCTATAATTAGGCCAACTTTCAGATCTGGGCACATTGCAGCAATAAAAGATGATCATCAATGGCAATAGGAGGCTGTCTTTGCAATTTTGGCTGTGAAAATGAGAAATCTGTGGGTGAAAGCAACCCTAAAATCTCATTCATATGCCTTACAGCAACATCCACATGAATTCTGGGCACAAACAAACCTGTTTGGTAGTAAAAAAGGGTATGAAGCAACCCTATTTCACCATCTTGGGCACCCTTGTGCACTTATCCATCACCGAACTGGCGTACCTCTAAATCTGGGCCAAATTGGAGGGTTAAAAGGCAGTTTTGGGGATGAATAGCCCTATGAAGAGTGACGAACAATAGAAATCCATCTTTCAGAAAGCCATTGAATATGCTAATGCTTGGATTACCAACATAAGGGCTGTTCCAACCTCCTAAACAACAATTTATAGTAGCTTTTTCTCCGCAAAAAGGGGGTAAAAAAACCTAAATAAAACCAATACCATTTAATTTCAGACCCTATAAACCAAGTTGGATTGTGCTTTAGGTGATTCTCAATAGTCTCTTGAAGGAGATCAATAGCAAATAACAGTCTTTGGTGGATTTCCTTGCAACCGTAGGTCACAAAACAACCCTAAAAATATCTGGACCTATGCACAAGAGGAGTAACAACCCTAGTTGGCCCTAAAATACCAATTTTGTTCTGCATTAAGGGCCCTTGTCAGTGAAATGATTCTTCCCAATGTTTGACAGTTTCCCTGTGATTGCCATTACATGATTTCCATCTATAAACCACTATTGTGGTTTCATCATTGCTCCCATTCAAGAACAAAAAAGTAGACATGACTTCTCTCCCTACATTAAGTCCACGTGCACATAATGACTATATTTGATACTTCCTAACTTTTCAGTATTCCTTTTGACAACAAAAGTGAAACATGAAACAATATCCTTACTTTCAGCATCTTGCATAGCTGATGGCTTTGATCAAACTGTATAAGTACTTTGTTCCCAAATTAAATATTTTGAGACCTACGAACAAAGGGGAGTGAGATGAATGGTTGAAGGACTCAAATGGAGGATGAATTGATGCCCTGTTCTGCCTACCCAAAGGTCCTTTTATAATGAAGATTATCCCTAATTTATCATTGATTTGTAGTCTTCTATTGTTCACCCATACTTCTCTACGAAACAAAGTTTTATGCCGATCTAGTATGTATATTCATGATGATGCTTGTTTTCACATATTAATTTTCAACCCTAAGGAAACGCTAACTTGTTTTCCCATACTAATTTTCAACCCTAAGGAAACCCTAAGGCAATCCCATAGTAGAAAGAACCAAAAAATACTATACCCCACAAATCAAAAGGCTCTTAAATTAACCATATCATGCATTCCTCAATGATTTGATGAAACCAAGGGGATGGAAAAAGGGAAAGGAAACATCAAATATCACTCACACCATGGAATAATTCTAAAGCTAACCAACTGTCTAAACCACAAAGGTCATCTTATCTTGTTAATTGTAAGAGGGGCAAAAAAAAATCAGACACGGTGAAAATTGGCATAAAATAATCAAATAAAAATGGAGAACATCAAAATACCTAGTATTTGCTTCAATACCCAAACATCATTCAAGTGAAATGTCCGCTCTTCACCACCATGGATTATATATATATATATATATATATGCACTACAGAGTACCACTGAAGAGGTTAAAATATCCACTATACATGATCACCAAGAACTAACATCATTCAAGTGAAGGATTTATGCAGAATGTTGCAGACATTATATCTCTACTCATTCGATTTACTACAAAGTGTTGTAGCTTGCTTAGTGCTCCTCTCTATTTATCATTTACGTTCAACTTCACCGTGAAATCAACAAGTCCTCACAAATATTCTAGTACAATGCCTTTACAGTAATGGACAAATAATGATGTTGAGTTCTTGGAGATCCTGTAGAGTGGATGTTTTAACCTATGCGCTACTCTGAAGTGCATAAGCCAGCACTTCAAAGGCATATTTCCCAGTGGTAACCTACAACAATCATATATATACATACATACATACATATATATATGCACACACACACACACACACACACACACACACATATATATATATATAATCAATGGTGGTGAAGAGCGGACATTTCCATATCTGGCTACTTGGCACGTTAAATACATTTATATCAGTTTGTAATATTTGTTGATTTATTCCTTTTAGCTTGTCTTGATGATGCTTGTTTTCCCATACTAATTTTCAACCCTAAGGCAACCCTAAGGAATACAATTGATTAGCTTCATAGGAATATTGGACAAACATTCAAAGGTAACACCTCTAATCTAGGAATCTTGACTACATTCACATCACTAACCTTCAACAGACTGAGAATTCAAGTCTAATATTGAAGTAGCTAATCCAAAGAAGCAGTAAATAAGAGAGATCAATAATATAAGGGGATTATCCACCTCAATCATCCAAAGGATGTCAATAGCAACATCACATAAAAGACTCAAGTGCTAAGGGCTAGAAAAGATGGAAAGTGCCCTGATCAGTACATTCACCATCAGTGAATTCAGTAAACTGAAAATGGCCTGAGGCCAAGGTTAATGCTTCTTTGGATAAGCTATCAGCCTTAGTATTGTGTTCTCTAAATATGTGAACTGCTTTTAGCTGGATGAAGTAAGGTTCCATATTACGGATACGTTGACACCAACCATCAAGTGCAAGTAAAGTTAGTGATGATCTTCTATTGAACCAATTAATGATGGCTGTGGAGTCACCATGAATGTGCAGAGTGGGAAGGACCATGGATTTAGCACAATAAAGGAGAGTCCATAAAGCAAGTAGTTAAAATCTGGTGTTTGTACTCAGACCAACACCCAATTTGAAGCAAAAATAGTGGTCTTGGGTGATCAAAAGATGAACACCTATACCTCCAATTTGATTGGCTGAAGCCCCATCAAAGAAGATGTAGGTACAATTATCGAAATAGTTTATTTAGTCAAACTTATTACCTTTCTTTTTTGGGTTGACTTAGCCACTTTCAATTCACTAACTCTAAAATAGCTAATAAGTGTTGGCTAATAATGGCGACGAATCTTGCAACCTAATGAAACATAATACCAAGATACGAGAGGGGGTGAGGCGCGAAGCCCTATTCTAAGTTCATGACCCGAACAACGAGTTTCTAATTTGTAAGGTAAGAAGGTTTGTAAATTGAATCCCTGAATAAGGAAGGGTCTGTCTGCATTCAAGCTTGTCCCACAAAGTAGCAAACATCACAGCGCGCACAAAAAACCCTTGTCACCCAAAAACCCTTGTCACAGGATGCCCAAAAACCATTGACACAGCATGCCCAAAAAAAGGAGGTCATGATGCTTACTTGTTGAGCCATGAGCTCCAAATCCAAAACTGAAACTCCAAAACGTGAACCGTGTGCTCCAAATTTGTATCGTCGGCTCCAATTCTCAAACATGAGCTCCAATTATCAATGGTGAGCTCCAATTCTAAACCCTGTGCTCCAGCGGACCTACTTCCAAATTCACAAAAACCTCCAAATTGAACTGAACTGTCCAAAACGAGTCGCGGCAATGTCCAAATACACTTGTCATTTTTTATTATATATTATTATATATTATATGTATTTGATTTTTATTATATATTATTTTATATTATATGTATTTTATTTTTATTATATGTTATTTTATATTATATAAATTGCCATAATAGTATTAGGATATTTTTATTATATCCTAACTTGAATAAAGAACCTTCACATTAATGAGGGAAGAACCATCTACATAACGACACATCCCTATCTTGGATAAATGAAAATATATCTTTGAAGGATGATTGAAAAGTTGAGCATGTGAGCATGGTGGTGATGATGATGATGATGATGATGACAATGATGACGATGTTGTTGTTGATGATGATGATGATGATGATGTTGTTGATGATGATGATGATCTTGATGATGATGATGATGATGATGATGATGACGATGACGATGATGATGATGACAATGATGATGAAGATTATGATGTTGATGTCGACGATGACAATGATGATGATGATGATTATCATCATCATGAGGATGACGATGATACTAATGACGATGATGATGAAGTTGATGATGATGATGTTGATGATGATGGTGATGATTATGATGTTGATGAAGATGATGACAATGATGATGTCGATGATGACAATGATGATGACGTTGATGATGATGATGATGATTATGATGCTGATGAAGACGATGATTATGATTATGACGATGATCATGATTATGATGATGATCATGGTTATGATGATGATGATGATCTTGATGATGATGATGATGATTATCATCATCACGAGGATGACGACGACGACGATGATGATGATGATGAAGATGATGATGATGTTGATCGTGATGACGATGATGATGATGACGATGATGATGAAGATGATGATGGTGGTGGTGGTGATGATGATGATGATGACAATGATGGTGATGAAGTTGATGATGATGATGTTAATGATGATGGTGATAATTATGATGTTGATGAAGACGATGATGATGAAGATGTTGATGATGATGATGTTGTTGTTGTTGTTGATGATGATGATGATAAAGATGATGCGCATGTTGATGATGATCATGAAGACAACGATGAAGATGATGACGACGATGATGATGAAGACCATGATGATGATGATGATGACGATGAAGACGATGATGATGAAGATGTTGATGATGATGATGATGACGATGATGAAGATTATGATGTTGATGTCGATGGTGACAATGATGATGACGTTGATGACGAAGATGATGATGACGCTAATGATGATGTTGATGATGAGTATCATCATCATGAGGAAGACGGTGATGATGATGACGATGATGATGAATATGATGCGCATGTTGATAATGAACATGAAGACAACGATGAAGATGACGATGACAATGATGATGTCAACGATGACAATGATGATGATGATGATGATGATGACGATGATTATGATGCTGATGAAGACGATGATTATGATTATGACGATGATCATGATTATGATGATGATGATGATTATCATCATCATGAGGATGACGATGATGATGATGTTGATGATGAGTATCATCATCATGAGGAAGACGGTGATGATGAAGATGATGCGCATGTTGATGATGATCATGAAGACAACGATGAAGATGATGACGACGATGATGATGAAGACCATAATGATGATGATGATGACGATGAAGACGATGATGATGAAGATGTTGATGATGATGATGTTGTTGATGATGATGATGACAATGAAGAAGATGATGCGCATGTTGATGATGAACATGAAGACAATGATGAAGATGATGACGATGATGATGATGAAGACCATGATGATGACGATGATGACGATGAAGATGATGATGATGAAGATGTTGATGATGATGATGATGTTGTTGATGATGATGATGACGATGATGATGATGATGATGACGATGATGAAGATTATGATGTTGATGTCGACGATGAAAATGATGATGATGATGATTATCATCATCATGAGGATGACGATGATCATGATAACGTTGATGATGATGATGATGATGAACATGATGATGACGATGATGATGATGTTGATGATGAGTATCATCATCATGAGGAAGACGGTGATGATGATGATGATGATGATGAAGATGATGCGCATGTTGATAATGATCATGAAGACAACGATGAAGATGATGACGACGACGATGATGACGACCATGATGATGATGATGATGGCGATGAAGACGATGATTATGATTATGACGATGATCATGATTATGATGATGATGATGATCTTGATGATGATGATGTTGTTGTTGATGATGATGATGATGATGTTGATGACGACGATGACAATTATGATGATGATGATGATGATTATGATTGTGATGACGACGATGATGATGATGATGATGATTATCATCATCATGAGGATGACGATGAAAATGATGATGATGATGATGACGACGACGATGACAATGATGATGATGAAGACGATGATGAAGATTATGATGTTGATGTCGACGATGACAATGATGATGATGATTATCATCATCATGAGGATGACGATGATAATGATGACGATGATGATGATGATGACGATGAAGACGAAGATGATGATATGATTATGACGATGATCATGATTATGATGATGATGATGATCTCGATGATGATTATCATCATCATGAGGATGACGATGACGATGATGATGATGTTGATGATGAGTATCATCATCATGAGGAAGAGGGTGATGATGATGACGATGATGATGAAGATGATGCGCATGTTGCTGATGATCATGAAGACAACGATGAAGATGATGACGACGATGCTGATGAAGACCATGATGATGATGATGATGACAATGAAGACGATGATGATGAAGATGTTGATGATAATGATGTTGTTGATGATGATGATGACGATGATGCGCATGTTGATGAAGATCATGAAGACAATGATGAAGATGATGACGATGATGATGATGAAGACCATGATGATGATGATGACGACGATGAAGGTGATGATGATGAAGATGTTGTTGATGATGATGATGACGACGACGATGATGATGATGACGATGATGAATATTATGATGTTGATGTTGACGATGACAATGATGATGATGATGATTATCATCATCATGAAAATGACGATGATCATGATGACGATGATCATGATGATAATGATGATGAAGATGATGATGAAGATGATGATGATGGTGATGATGATGTTGATGATGAGTATCATCATCATGAGCAAGACGGTGATGATGATGACGATGATGATGAAGATGATGCGCATGTTGATAATGATCATGAAGACAACAATGAAGATGATGACGATGATGATGATGAATACCATGATGATGATGATGACGACAATGAAGATGATGATTATGATGCTGATGAAGATGATGATTATGATTATGATCATGATCATGATTATGATGATGATGATGATGTTGATAACGACGATGAAAATGATGATTATGATGATTATGATTGTGATGACAATGATGTTGATGATCTTGATGATGATGATGATGATTATCATCATCATGAGGATGATGATGAAAATGATGATGATGATGACGATGACGACGACGACGACGATGATGATGATGATGATGAAGATTATGATGTTGATGTCGACGATGACAATGATGATGTTGATTATCATCATCATGAGGATGACGATGATGATGATGATGTTGATGATGAAGATGATGATGAAGATGATGATGATGTTGATGATGAGTATCATCATCATGAGGAAGACGGTGATGATGATGACGACGATGATGAAGATGATGCACATGTTGATGATGATCATGAAGACAACAATGAAGATGATGACGACGATGATGATGAAGACCATGATGATGATGATGACGACGATGAAGACGAAGATGATGAATATGTTGATGATGATGATGTTGTTGATGATGATGATGACGACGATGATGATGATGATGATGACGATGATGAATATTATGATGTTGACGATGATGATGATGATGATGATGATTGAGGATGAAGATGATAATGATGACGATGATGATGAAGATGATGATGATGATGTTTATGATGATGGTGATGATTATGATGTTGATGAAGACGATGACACTGATGATGTCGACGATGACAATGATGATGATGATGATGATGTTGTTTATGATGATGATGATTATGATGTTGATGAAGACGATGATTATGATTAGACGATGATGATTATGATGTGTGATGATGACGACGATGACGATGAAGATGATGATGTGTGATGATGACGACGACGATGATGATGATGATGATGTCGACGATGAAAATGATGATGATGATGATGATGACAATGATGATGATGATGATGATGACGATGATGAATATGATGGTGATGGTGATGATGTTAGTAACACTTTTTTTTTAAATAAGATAAAATAATAGTTCTAATTAAATATTTACCTTTCAATATATTTCATCATCTTCTTCATCCATGTCAACGTCTTCTTCATCCATGTCATCATCTATATCATTAGATACATAGTCAACATTGTAAGGATTGGCCATATCATCATGGTCGTCATCATCAATTATGCTCATCATGTCGTCGTCTGAATAATATTCATCGACATTGTCTGCTACATCATCTGATTCAACTATTCCTTGGACATCTTCTGTTGGATCATCATCATCAGCTAACTCAAGTTGATCATGCTCTTCATCATCATATTCTTCTTCTAAAGAACCCTCTTCATTACCATCATCTAGGTTATACTTTACTGGCCTTCCCCTTGGATCGTGTCTCATAACAAACGACCAGCCCGCTTTACCTGGAACCTTTGAGTAAAATACTTGTTCACATTGGCTTGGAAGAACATAGGGATTTGTTCCTAGCTCAAACAACCTTGTGTTTACCATGGTAAATCCATTATCATGTTCAGTAATAGTTCTATCAGGATCACGTTGATTCAATTGTAACCTGTACCATTTGACAACAAATAGAACTACCTTAAAGGATTTAAAGTCACACTGTATAATATCTTCCAAATACCCATAGTATCGATTTTTTGAGACTTTTGGATGTCTGTCAGTTCTAAATGAAACATTGGTAACCTCAAAGACAGTTGAAACCCCAGAATCTGATGTTTTCTTTGTTTCATCCAGTTTTTTGATCCGATATCTACCTCCATTGTAGACCATATCGTTATGGTTTTTTACCTACAATAAGAAATACATGAAAAGATTACACAACCATTCAGTCCTTATGCAACAATACATGGAAAAAAGAACATGTACGTCAATAAGTAATTTGAAAAATAAAAGATTTAGAGGGATATTTGATTAATTATATGCTTGCCATTTGACTTGGAACTTACCTGATTCACAATTTGAAGTACATATAAAATATATCATTGTGAGAACCATTAAGATATATAAACCATGCAAAAGAGTAAAATAATAGATATATATATGAAATTAAGATACATATTACGACAAATGAGATGCCACAACTACATTATAAATAAAACAGTTTTCGTCAATAAAACCTAGAATAATCATCGACAACATTATGTGCTCCCTCTTTATTGAAAACCATGGAGGAATGTTATTGTTGATAACACAAATAGGCCACACCATGTAAATGGATTTCATCTGTATAAATGGATTAACACCATCTGCTGCCAAAGAAATCCTAAGATTATGTGGTTCTTCTTTAAAGTGAGGCCACCTTTCCTCAATATCTCTAAAATCAGTACCATGTGCAGGCATTCGGATAACATCATCTTGAATTCTGTTCCTGGCATGGTAATCCATAAACTGCGCTATGTTTTTGCACCTGAACAGTCGTTGCAAACGTGGAATGATGGGAATATAACGAAGAACCTTCTGAGGCACCTTTTTTGTTACTTTATCTGTACGATATCTACTTACATGACATTCTAGACATTTTGTTGCAAATTCATGCTGATTATAATATATAACATGGGCATCGGGGCATGCATGAATTGCTTCATAATGCACTCCAATCTCTTTCATGATGGAAGATAAATCTCGATATGTGCAAGGTAAAATATTTGATGGTGGTAACAAAAAATCAGCTATCAAGCTTAAAAAAATAAAAAATGTTAATGTAATAAATAAATAATATTAACGAAACACGCTTCATCCGTACGATGATCAATAATGAGTTAACAATACAATTATTAGAGGAATACAAATAAACTTTATCACGATCCTATATATGTGATGGATTATTTTAGATACCTTAGCATACGTGTGATTGCAATGTTTGAAAGACCATTCATAACCTTCAAGTTCATTATCAACAATATAGTAGACAGAATATTTGTTTTGGAGCCTTCATAAAGGGGTTCATATGCCTTATCGAGAAGACGTATATCATGAACATCATCAAAGTCATCATCATTTTCATTATCAACATCATCGTCATCCATTCTAACATTAAATGAATCATGGATCAATGTATCTATACCATCATCTTCAATTACATCATCAACGGGATCATCTTGTTCAATATGATCATTCACTTGTTCTCCATTAAACATACACACTCCATGATCCTGATCCTGAACTTGTTCTGAAAGCACTTCCTCTGGACGACATGCTATAGGGTGTCTTTCCTTTAATATAAATACATGGAAACATCAATAGATATACATTAATATATGAAAACAAAATAATACATACAATTACAAAAAAAAATGAATATAATAATTTTTATAATACTAAACCTACAAATGGATGATATTCGTTCCCCCCCTCAGCGTTCCCATGTTCCCTGCAATGTTTTGTGGCTATTGAGATCAATATTATTCTCCTCTTAAATCCCCTGCATTGAGTACATGGACAATAACATTTTCCATCACACCTTTGTTTCGCTGCATCCCATAATCTAGCAAGCAATTGTCAGTTGTCTTCGTTTGGATCCATAATATTTAATCTATTTGACATTTTGTCATAAACTTCGTTAATGAATATAATTGGTTGTCTTAAAAAATCAAGTTCCATGCATCAACCATGCATCAAGGTTTTGTCAAACGGAGAGAAGTCGAAGAATAAAAAATTCCCAGCAAACTGTCTATCGATGCAAAAAAATAAATTCCCACAACCGCCCGTTGAAGAATAAAACAATTCCTAAAAACGTCCGTTGAGGAACAAATAATTTTTGCAATCGTCCGTTGCTTCTACAACAAACATGTCGAAATGTTTAAAACAATTTATATTTATAATGGACATGCGTCGGATATTCGACACCTTGAACATAGTTACCATTGAAAGTATGTGACCATAAAATTTAAAATCATGTAAACCTTAATTTTTTTTTTATAAAAAAATATGTACTTCCTGTCGGTTATCCGATGCTTAGGGATCAGATAACCGAGATTTTTGGGTTCACAAACGTCGAAGATCCGACAAGGATGTGTCAGATAACTGACACTATAAGGGTCGAAAATCCAATGCCCGAGTGTCGGAGATTCGACGGCGCTATAAATATTTTGTTATTGGCATTCTGTTGATTGATTATTGTCCAACACATCCGTGCGAAATGTCGGATGACGTTGGATTCTGACATCAGAATTCGGGTTCAAATCCTGTTGTGTGAGGAGCCAGAGGTGGTGGCTAATCTTGAGGTACAGGGTGTGTAGGTGCCAATGGATAGAAACAAAGAATGAGGTTGATTAGCAAGTCCTTGAAGACCCAATAGTTCCTTCTCCACTCCAAGGTTCTTTCGACAGCGCTAAAAACCCCTGATAATTCATCCTCCCAGTTGTTGACAATCTCTTAAACCTCTTCAAAAATTTCTAGGTCGAAAGCATCCCCGCTTGCATGAGCTAAGAGTGGAATTTGGCACCCCGTTTGAGCGCCTCTTCCCTCTCTTCCTTGACGTGGAGCACCACGCTGCCTCCTGGACATGGTGGAGTGGCTAGAGGTGACGAAACCGACCAGAGTTGAGCTCACTGTGTTAATGGTAGCTTGAGACCAAGAGCGGAAAAGGATGGAGCGAATGACCCTATTCACGACAAGGAGGGTGATGAAGTGGTAAGCATGATGATCCATGCAATGGGTTGGCAAGTTAATGCATCCTCGCTGTGAGGTGACAGCCTTGTCCCATCGGCCAGTTTGGAGTTGGCCACATCCTGAGCTTGAGTAAAGTCCCACCATAATATGGCACGACATGAAGAGATCACGCGAGTAGGGGTGGCTCTTTCAACTCCCCCACGTCATTGTTGTACTGGAAAGCACCCGCATCTGGGTGGCATTGCCATCCACTTACTGCATGAGTTTATGTGCACCTGGGACCAATCCCTACATTATAGGAGCCCACTCTAAGTGCCACAGGAAACCTCCTTCAGTTGGATATGGTAGGTAAGTAGTTATGCTGAGTTATCCTCTAGTTACAATCAGTTATATCACTTTCAATTAGTATAGCGCCAGTTTTGCATGCATGCAAGGAGTGTGGCGCCTTTTATCCACCTACCTCATCAGTTCACTGATTGTAGACTAATTTAGACATTCGGAGTTAGACTAGTGAGCTCCAACAGTGATTTAGACACAATGATCTAGCTAATCGGTCAGTTAGAACTGATAGATTCGGATCCTATCTCTAGCATTCAAATTCTATTTATTGTATAATCATTGTATTATTGATTAATGAATGAAGATTAATGTTGTGATTATCTAAGCAATTCTTGTCCGATTTATCTGAATTTTGTGTCATGGATTCATTGCTCAATGTACATTTATCTTGATTATTCCAATGCACAATTCCTTTCCAATAGCTCTCATCATAGCTTGTAGATCTATGGTTCTCATATTTAACATGGTATTAGAGCCTTGTTCATTCTATCAACAAACCTTGGAAACCTCCATTGTGCACCAGAAGCAGCTGAGTTTCCACATAATTCTTGTAAGCATTGCCTTGCTAACTCTGCATTCTGTCCAGAGAAGTCTCTACAGGTGTGACAGACTCTAAAAATGTACACATGTCAAGGTGGAAGGGTTTGAACTGACATATGATTGTGAATTGGTTTGTTTTGCAGTGATATTTTGTAGGTACCTACGTAGCTTTTGACATATTTGACCAATCAACATACAATGAAATGGGGAATTCTTCTGCTCATTGTAACACCCCGGTTTTGACCCCGTTTGCATTAAAGGTACATGATGTATTTATTGTAATTAATCATGGTGAGGAGCTAAAGGAAAAAGGCCCACCATCGATTTGGTTGTGTATGTTTCGGCAATAGGGATAGTTGTCGATGGTATATCGTGCTATCCGGCACATTATAGTTTGGAATCATGTAAATACACACATCAATTAAAATAAACCTATAGCCAACTACGGTGCAACGTTAAAATGAAAAGGGCATGATTCCAAAGGCTAAGGGTGGGGGGGGGAATCCATGTGTCACCACCCTGTTTGATTTTCCCATCTTCCCTTGTCTTATCCAACTACCACTTTAATGTTTTGTTGAGTAGTTGAGGCAGTTATGGCTGGGAGTGGAGTGTGGCAGGACTGTTAGTCCTTTCCCACATGCACACTCCACTAGCAGGTTGACCTCACATTGGCAAGCAGAACCACCACCACCATTCTCTCTAGGAGGCCATTCTCTGCATTGTCGGCTCACCCTCACGCATAGGCGGAGTTGTTCACTCTCATGCAGGGACACACAAGGGGTCGGTTAATCTTCCTCACACAGAGCTGAGTTAAGGGGGTGTGCGATTTTTGTTTGGGGGTTCGCCTTTCTCTCTCTCGTTGTTTGTCGGTCTGTGGTGGTGTTCCTTCCATTCACGCAGAGAACCGGTTTTCCTTTGGCATTATTGAGCCATGTATTGTTTTCCATCCTTTGTGGTGGATCGTGAGCTATAGACCACTGTGTTTTCTTCCATGTTTTGCCTAGGTTGTGTCTTTTTCTCTTGTGCACAGGTTGAGAGTTTGTTCTTTTCCCATCTCTGTCTGTGTAACTTTCTTTAGCATTTACATTGAGGAATTGTGTGCTGTGGGTTCTTGGATGTTGGACGACTGCTGATTTCCACATCCGTTGGTTGAGTTTTCCCATGTCTATGCTGGGAGTTCTGCTTCTGCCCCAACTGTGGACTATGTAATGTTCTCGTCATTTCCTCATCAGATTGGGGTCTACGTTTATGTCCTTATTTTGTCCAAGATTGAGGATCGAACTTATCCCCTATTTTGGGACTGTGTAAGGGTGCCATAGTTTTCATTGTGAGTTTGGGCTGTTGATGTACCCTGGTTTTGGGTTGCTACTGAGTTGTTTTGGCCATGCTAGGGCCAAGAACAACTCTGAGTTGTCTTGTGGACTTGAGCCGTGTTCACCTTTTGTTTGGGATTGTCACCTAGTTGTCTTTGCCTTCTTCACAGAGCTGTGAATGGGTTGTTTTGCTGTGGTATGCAGTGGTTGGTCTTCGACCTGTTGAGAGTGGGATTAGAGCCTGGGTATGCTTGAGAGAATTGGTGTTTGAGGCCACCAGGATTAGCCTGAAACGTTGATTGGACCGTCGATAAGCATCGGATGAAAGATGAAGATCAGACCGCCGAAGTGTTGAAAGCTTAGAGAACTAGTCGTCCGACTAGTAGAGGATTTGATCGCCTATGATGGCTTTTGCAGCGCTGATAAAGGTCTCGGAAGATTAGACGGATGGGGATCCGAAACGGTGAAAAACGTTAGTTGTTTGACCGTCGAGGGATAGCCTTTGGCATCGTCGATAAAGTCCGGAAGCGTAGATGAACAGCGAAAAGGGTTAGTGGTATGGCCACCGATGAGCAGCAGATGAAATTAGTCGTTCTGACTACCGAAACGTCGGAATGATAGTTGGGAAGAGGCCCGATTTGATGAAGGAAATTTTTGGGGTTTCAAGTAGGATTTTCAGATATTTCAGGGGTTTTTCAATGAAATTCTCAGTAGTCTTTCAGCAGCTTCAGGGCTGAAAAGGAGAAGAAAATCCTAGGTGGCTGAAGTTAACATTCCTGACCAAAATATATTTGAAGTGGTGTGGTTTTCACACCTGAGGTCAGAATGAAGCATGTGGATAGGCGTTGGAAAGCTTATCCAGCAGGGAACAAGGGAGAATCACCCGAATATGAGTATGGAGCAGCAAAGTGCTAGTGATTTCTTGAAAGAGAAATGTGCTGCTAACAATATGGAAAAATCTAGGAATTGCATGCCTAGAGGTAGCAAGACTATGAAGTCGAACCAGCTGTTGTGTGGAAGAGGAGTTCCATGTGAGGATGTGGGACTTGAAAAGGGAAGTTTCCTTAAACCCTATCTTGCTGATTATAACTATATTTCCTAAGTTTTATACCTGAAATGTATGAGGATATGCTTTGCATACATAGGATATTGAGGATTATACATTTATAATGAACCACTAATGATAGTTATTACATTGGTGTTGGCATTAGTGGAAAAACCAACAACAACATGGACCTGGCTGAATATATTACTGATGCTGACAAATGTGACTAGCAACCCTCTGGAGGAAGGGATAAGGCAACCATTCCATAATCAAAGTTGGTGAGCAAATTATGTAATCCTCTGCAAGATGTCGA
Organism: Pseudotsuga menziesii; assembly: GCA_001517045.1. Taxonomy (NCBI): domain Eukaryota; kingdom Viridiplantae; phylum Streptophyta; class Pinopsida; order Pinales; family Pinaceae; genus Pseudotsuga; species Pseudotsuga menziesii. The sequence continues at coordinate 65,465 of LPNX010155464.1, forward strand.
TTAAACTGGTAATGTCGAGGGTGTAAGTAGGATCCATGCAGGTAATGGTTTAATTATGACAAATTCCAAGGAGTGGTAAAGGTAAGAGACCTCATACCATGTGGATATTTGAATGTTATACTACATTCATATAGAAAGGTGTCATGCCTATATATATTGATTGAGCTTAGTAGCCCAAGGAAAGTAAGTACTAATGATCTTGATTATAGTAATGCATACTATGTGAAGTGGTCATGGTTAGGCCATGGATGGTGTGTTGAATGCATAGTATTCTTGAATCAATGCAAGGTATCATTGAATGGATATGCATTAAAAATATTTTATGAATCTTGTAGTCATGCATTGAATGGATGCATATGAAGGGTGTGAGTGACTGATTGCATAAGTATAGGTGCAAATGTTGTGATGCATTGCATGAATGCATTGAGATGAGTACATGTGATATTATGAATAACTAATGGCTGAAATGATGAATTGATGACAATTCAAGAACCATTTCAGAGGCTGTTATGAATGTAGGATAGTAAGTGCATAAAGAGGATAGTCATGATCAATTGGCTGCCAGAAATGCTCTATGGAAGGGCAAGGTGGTACAAATGATACGCTTGTGAAGTAAGGAGTATCTAAACATTTCATTTAATTGCATGAATGATGTGACTATACCTTGCAAATGTTAGTATGATAATGATTGCGTGAAGTAAATGAGTTTTGGTAATATTGATGTGATTAACAGTTGGACGTATTTGAATTTTATAAATTCTGAAAATGCTTCAGTGATGGTTTCAGCAATGAAAAATATATATGCATCAAAACTTACCAAGTGTTTGGTTGACTGAGGTTCAAGTTTCAGGTAGATTGTTTGGGGCATGGCAACAAGGGTAAGACCATGACAAAGACCGGAATCTACCATGTGAAAGAGCCAAACCTTATGAGAAGAGTCTCATGGCTATGAAAATGATTGTGTCAGGAGGACGCATTGGGTACACACTACAGGAAGATCATGTGTGATGGCCTGTAGGAGCCAAACTTCATGGGAAGGTTTTCCCTTATCTTGGAAATGGGTTTCAGGTGAAACTCCATTGGACATTTTGGAAATGTCTCATCTGCACTACATGTTTGGTAAGCAACATGAGTGAGATGGTATAGCTTATGTCGGTAAGACATGTGTAGATATGAAATGTAAAAAGGAGTTGGGATGGCTAACTGAGGGACTATCAACTCAGAGAAGGGAGCCCCATTCCTCCTTAACGAAGGAATACTATGTCGGCAAATGGATAAGTGTTATGTGACCCTAGCTAAGAATATGCATGTCAAATTATTAAAATTCCATATACAGAACCTGTTTTGATTTTATTTCCATGATGATCAATTACTTAAGTATGAATAGGGCCTACATGGCACACACTGGGAAAGGGTGCACACTTTTTCGATGTCGAGTCATGAAAGGGATTTCAATATTGATTACACCCTAGGGAGTGGACGCACTCCTGGTGTCTCAATACTTGATAGTGAACGATATGAAATATGATTACAGTTTTAGATCAAAAATGCTGATGAGTTTGCTTATATTGCTTGTGTTGACAGGCTAAATAGATGCAGTTGGGTGTTGCACCCTAAAGAGAAAAGGAAAACGGTTGTTGTGAGGGGTTGCAGAGTAAGGGTTATTGTTGATATAAGTGTATGTTGGTATAAGTGTATTGTTGATATAAGTGTATGTTGATATAAGTGTATGTTGGTATAAGTGTATGTTGGGCTGTTATATGCCTGGGGATCCATAGTAGATCCTGGACCTGGAAATGGTCGTGGTAAATTTCCAAGCCCACTCGACATGAGGGTGTACTGGATGGACATTAATTATTTGATGTTGTGGAGCAGCCTGCGTGCTGACCTAACATCCAATTCCATAGGCGATCCCAAGGCTTGCAAAGAGAAGCAGGATCCTATGGACCAACGAGGAAACACACAATACAGATAAGTATTGGATTATTTTGCTTATGAATGTACATGTGTATATGATTTGGTTATGATGTTTTAAGCTCTCGTTCTAGAGATAAAACCAATGAGAATAAGATAAACATGTGAATCTATTCAATGTTTGGCTATAGGTATCGCTGGGAGCGAGGACTATGAGAGTATCCTAGGGGTGCATGTGGACATGTGACTGTCCTGGAGAGCTCAAAATGAGCGGTAATGAAAAAGGTGCTAGTAAGACTGTGGAGGTCCTAGCAGCCGAGACAAACCATGTGGAGAGACTCCATGGTTGAAAGGTCTGAAATAGACCAGAGACACTAAGTCTCATGACCAAGAGGGATTGGTCCAGCATTCACGGTGAAGTGGAAGAGGCTGAGAGCATGAAAAGCCACAGTGGTGGTGTGGGTTCTAGGATGGAACAAAACAAAGAGGAAAAAAAAAAACTCTTGCTGCTCTCTCTTGCCTTTGATTATATATACATATATATTTATGCATTGTGAAAACAAAAGATTGTTGAATGCATGTATGATTGAAAATGGAATGTGTGTATTTGCTTAAAGTAAATTGTGAATGCTGGAATGGTTAATTCCCTGCCCAAGAATGGACATGAATGAGCTTGTGTGCCTGTTGGAAGGCATGAAAAATACGAAAGTATCCATGATGAGACTTCGACTGTCATGTCAATTGGGAAATTAACTGACTGATTTTAATGTCTATATTATGCTTGGTCTGACAGAATTTCAATGGTGCATTTCATAGGTGAGCAAAGTGAAACCCGGTGGTGCACATTGATCATGGCAGCAGATCAAAAGTTGTTGTACTTGGCTAAAAGTCTCCTTCAAATGATTTCCAAGACACAAGAAAAAATTGGAGAGATGCTCAAGATATAGAAAAGGCAGAATGAAATGAACCACCAGATTTTGCAAGACTCTATTGGTTTGCAAAAGGAGGTGAAAATCCTTCTGGGAGAAATCACCAAAGGAAAGGAAGGTGGATCAGTGATGGGACATTCGTCCAAGCGACCCATTAAGAAACGGTCTAGGCATGAAGACTCAAAGGAAACTGAGCAGGTAAAGATGAAGCAGCCAGTGAAATGTTGGGGATGCGGAGGAGATCATTTACGCCGAGACTGCCCAACGAGGGAACATAAAGAGGGAAACAGCCACAAAGTTCCTAGGCTTCGGGATAAGCTGAAAGCTGAGAACCATTAGGAGAAGTTAGTGGAAGCCAGGGGGCTTGGTCCTGAACGTTCAAAGTAAATAATTGAACGTGGGACAGATCTGCAAAATTTTGAAATTTTGGATGTGCGAATTGTATACGTATTCCTATGTATTGGAACACCAAGGACGATGTTATTCCAAGGGGGAGGGGAATGTAACACCCTGGTTTTGACCCCATTTGCATTAAAGGTACATGATTTATTTATTGTAATTAATCATGGTGAGGAGCTAAAGGAAAAATCCCCACCATCGATTTGGTTGTGTATGTTTCGGCAATAGGGATAGTTGTCGATGGTATATCGTGCTATCTAGCACATTATAGTTTGGCATCATGTAAATACACACATCAATTAAAATAAACCTACAGCCAGCTACGACGGCGCAATGTTAAAATGAAAAGGGCATGATTCCAAAGGATAAGGGTGGGGGGGGATGTCAAACCTTGGGCTATGGGGGGGGAATCCATGTGTCACCACCCTGTTTGATTTTCCCATATTCCCTTGTCTTATCCAACTACCACTTTAATGTTTTGTTGAGTAGTTGAGGCAGTTATGGCTGGGAGTGGAGTGTGGCAGGACTGTCATTCCTTGCCCACACGCACACTCCACCAGCAGGTTGACCTCACATTAGCAAGCAGAACCACCACTGCCATTCTCTCCATTGTCGGCTCACCCTCACGCATAGGTGGAGTTGTTCACTCTCACGTAGGGACGCGTAGGGGGCCAGTTAATATTCCTCACGCAGAGCTAAGTTAAGGGGGTGTGCAATTTCTGTTTGGGGGTTTGCCTTTCTCTCTCTCGTTGTTTGTCGGTCTGTGGTGGTGTTCCTTCCATTCACACAGAGAACCGGTTTTCCTTTGGCATTATCAAGCCGTGTATTGTTTTCCATCCTTCATGGTGGATCATGAGCTGTAGACCGCTGTGTTTTCTTCCATTTTTTCATGGGTTGTGTCATTTTCCCTTGCGCATAGGTTGAGAGTTTGTTCTTTTCCCATCTCTGTCTGTGTAACTTTCTTCAGTGTTTGCATTGAGGAATTGTGTGCTGTGGGTTCTTGGATGTTGGACGACTGCTGATTTCCATATCCGTTGGCTGAGTTTTCCTGTGTCTATGCTGGGAGTTCTGCTTCTACCCCAACTATGGATTGTGTAAGGTTCTCGTCGTTTCCTCATCAGATTGGGTTCTGCGTTTATGTCCTTCTTTTGTCCAAGATTGAGGATTGTACTTCTCCCCAGTTTTGGGACTGTGTAAGGGTGCCATAGTTTTCATTGTGAGTTTGGGCTATTGATGGACCCTGGTTTTGGGTTGCTGCTGAGTTGTTTTGGCCACGCTAGGGCTAAGAACAACTCTGATTTTTCTTGCGGACTTGAGCCGTGTTCACCTTTTGTTTGGGATTGTCACCCGGTTGTCTTTGCCTTCTTCACATAGCTGTGAATGGGTTGTTTTGCTGTGGTATGCAGTGGTTGGTCTTCGGACTGTTGAGAGTGGGATTAGAGGCTGGGTATTCTTGAGAGAACTGGTGTTTGAGGCCACCAGTTTAGCATTTAGCCTTTCCTAGCTCCTTGAAAACCTGGTAAACCCTATTGTGTGGGTTTGGCTGATTTGTGTACCTTGGCTATGTGTAAGCCTACATTGACCCTTATTCCTGGAGGAATCATGCCTAGCTCGGGGGTGGCAGTGTTGCTGAGAGATTGATGAGCACGATGACCTATGGTTGGGTGGAACGTTGCAGCGACGTAGCTGGTTGCAGGGCGAGTTCTTCATTGAAAGATAAGTACTCATGACTATTTCCTCTCTGCAATTATATCTATTGTTTCATGAGAAATGATGAACATGTTGAATGTTGGAATGTATATGTTTGCTTCTGCTGAATGTTGAGTAACTATGTATCCTTGTATGTTTTATGCATCTTAGTATGTATTATGTTAAGATTTTTAATATCAACATTTATCCATGTTCATGTTCATGGGGTTGTTTGCCCGTTTGTTTGGCGTTAGTAGCGTCCTCTTCGCCGATCGGAGGGTCGGGGACGTTACACTCATACACCCATATCCTTACACCCTTCAATTACATTGATTGGAGGGAAAATATGCAGATGGCCTTGCACAACAAGGGATTGTTTAGGATGACAATGGGAAGAGAAGCTGAGCCCCAACAGTATGTTGAGAAATCCAAGTTTCTTAACCGGTTAGATGAAGCCTTTGACTTCATGTGCATTCACATATTTTGGGATCTTATGTTTCTCCTCGAGGGACTTAGAACACCAAAGGAAGCATGGGACAAGATTGAATATTTGTTTGGAAAACAAGATGAGCTTAGCGGCCATATTTTGGAGAATGAAATAATTGCACTAAAACCCAACAATTTCTAGACTATTCAACAATTATTTTCAAAATACAAAGATCTAGTACTACAATGCAAAAAATTTGGGATAGAAAGGAAAGATGAGCATCTTGTGCTGTCAATTTTGAGCAAAATTGGATCAAAATTCTCAGTCTTACTCTCTGATTTCCATTTTGGAAGAGTTCCATTCCAAATTGGAAGATCCCTTCTCTAGATGCTTTTGCAGAGTCTTTGATCTAGTAACAAGAAAAATTGATTCAAATGGGAGTGCTTCAAACCTCCAAGATTCTAGCACTCTTAGTTGGGGACTTTAGCAATGCACAAGAAAGAGGAAATCCAAATGGGAAGGAGACCAAAAAAACTAATTCAAATCCAAAGGAGAATCAACAATCTTCCGATGGAGCCTCAGGTTCCAAGAAAAAAGAAGAAATTCGAGAAGGCTAAATGTCCCTACTTACTATATGATAGGATTTTATCTAGAGAGTCAATTCATGAAGAAGACCATTTACCAGTTGACAAAACACCTTGAACATAACAATATTTCCCTTCCACAAGGTGCAAAGATGTCTGAAGCTGGAGAGCAGACTGAAGAATATGAGAGGTGCCATGCTTTGAAAGTAGCCTTCACGCAGTTAAAGGCCTATTTGATTGATTAAAGAGAATCCAACCACATGGTTTCTTGCAAAGAATCATTCACTACTTTGGATCTCTTACGAGTACTTAACATTCATATGGGGGATAATTCACAGATCCCAACTGTTGATAGATTTTATATTAAAATCCAACATGGAGAGTTCAAGAATGTACTCTATGTGCCCTCTCTTGCAACAAATTTGTTATCTATTTATCAGATGACACATACTGGCTCACCAAAGCAAGTTGTATTTTGTCCTGACTCGGTGGAGATCTCAGTTATCTCAATTGGGAAGATTATAGTGAAGGGTGTTGCAAACCATGCCTCCAAGGCATATGAATTCTCACACTTTATGCCATACTCAACTCCAGTACAATCTCAACAACCATTTGAAAGGGAAGGTAAAAACTCTCGTTCATCTCCTTTTGCAGATAATGATATGTTGTCTAATATTTCAGTTTCACAAGATGAGGAACAAGGTCTTGATATTGATATTGTACCTCAAGATCATCTAGATCCAGCTCCTATTCCAAATCATAGCCTAAATGGGATGAAAATCTCATTGAAGCAGTTGGGAATGTTGTTGGGGATCCAGATGATAGAATAAGAATGAGGTCCCAGTATCATAATGACCATGTTGCACTCTCTCACATAGCTTCGCTACCTATAGAGTGGTGCAACAAACTTCTAGAGAGATGTTACTTGATGATGAAGATTGATCTACAATTTGGCCCATTGATGAACAAAATGGATCATTCCATTCCTCCTCCAGAAAGAAGAGACAAAAGCAACATTCAACATATCAGAAGAAGATGGAAAGTTTCACCTACACAGTCCTATGATGTCAATGCACAAAAGAACCAAGTTTCTGCATTACTGCTCTAGACAGATTGCAGCAAATTTTTCACAAGTTTTTGCTTGAAGAGGAATTTTTTCTCTTAAGTATAACTTGTTTCCTGATTAACTGCATCGAAATGAAGTTGCATTACAGGTTGTGTCTGTCATTGTCTTCAAATAGATAATATTGGCTTCAAATGGAGTGCTTGATCACCAACATTAGTTCACTCTGATTCTTCACGCCGATAAATATAAAACCAGCATTAGTTCACGCTTAACCAATCTATTCAATCCAAATAGTTGCTTTTCAAACTTTATAATGTTGACATATTAGTATTTAAAGGAGCAAATTTGAAGCAGAGTTCCACCAAGAGAGAGAGGGAGCATCAAAATAGGCAAGCTTCAAGCTTCATCCACCAACACAGCTTCATCTGAATGCAGTCACCAAGGAGTTCGCGGCAACTTTGATATTCAGTTATCTCCATTCAGCTCAACACAGTATGCCAATCACCATGGGAGCGGTTCAGGTAGTCACTACCATCACACATCCTATGACAACTCTATGTATGAATGAGTCCACAACCAACACCATGGATTAACTTGTATTTTGGACTGAATTATGTGCAAAAGTGGTGCACAATAATTGCTTGCTTTCAACCCCACTCCATGTGGTTTTTCCTCTCCTTTTTCTCGGCACACTTGATCCGTTCTTCTCTTCTCCTCTATGCTATCTATATATTGTTCAGATTTATAATCTTCCTCTTCCTATAGAAAACTTCTACTAACTAAAATTGTGTCTCTATGAAGCTACCGAATTAACATTAAGGGTTGTAATAACTATCTACCTAAAGACTTAGCTTTAGCAATTAAATTCGACTAGCTTATATACGAGAGGCATGAACTCTTTATCGTGTCAAACTATCTGACAGAAACTGACCCGCTATAGACTCTCACAGAGTCAACTGATGTGTTATTCGGATCAGCGAGTAATTAATATTTCCAACACTTCCCCTTAATTATGAGTATATCGAAATTTAAAACAAAATATTAGAAAAAATTTCAAAGCTGAAAATTGATTTGTTCATGACAGAGTGCACTGTGGAGAACTTGTCATTCCTAAATAACTTCAGAGATACTGGAATGTATCCCTTTCCAAAGGTTTTGTAAAGATGTCTGCAAGTTGATCTTTGGACCTGCAAAATTCTAAGCAAAATTCTTTATTGTTCACCAATTCTCTTATGAAATGATACCTTGTATCGATGTGTTTGTTTTTCTTATGAAACACATGATTCTTTGACAAAGCAATGGCTGAATTGTTGTCATATAAAATGGTTGTTGGTTCTTGCTGGTTCTATGACAGGCATTTTAGCATTCCCCTCATCCAAACAACTTGACATGTAGCGCCTGTAGGTGCAACATACTCTGCTTCTGCTGAAGATAGAGTTACTATGGGATCTTTCTTCGAAGCCTAGGATACAACACATGAACCAAAATGAAATGTGTCCCCAGATGTGTTTTGTATGTCATCAGTGCTACCTCCATCGTCAGTGTCAGTGTATCCAATGAGTTTAAAATTTTCTGAGGTTGAATACATAATGCCAAGGTAAAAGAAAAGAAGAAGACAAAGATAAGGCATTGGAAGAGGAAGTTGTGCTAGATGAGTAAGCCACGACAGAAGGACATAACGTGATACAAGATGATATGGAAAATATCAGCAGAAGCAGGCGTGCAAATAACATAACGGCTAAAAAGAGATAGTAAGGCATAACGTTGAGGAAGTGACAGTCCTTAACAATTGTGGGTACGAGCTCAGCTGGAGCCGGCAGAAACCACACGCGTGAAGGAATCTTTGTAAGTCAGGCCAATAGTGCCTCTCATTATGTGTTTCTAGATTATGAAAGACAACCTATTCACTGGATATATTAAGTAGGCTGATATAGCGACATAAAAGGAGTCTGTAATGAGTCTATTTAGAGTCTGTATCGAGTCGGTATTGAGTCTGTAACAAGTATATATGGGAGTTGTATCCAGTCTGTAATTGGGCTATAAAAGAAGGAGCCCAAGTTGTATATGAGTTAGTCTCTAATAGCTGATATAACATCTAAGTAGGATCTAGACTCTTGGTAAGATGCTTGAGTTATACTTGAGGTAGGTTTCTGGTTAATGGCTCTATATCGCTGAGTGCATTAGAGTAGAGGTTATGCAGCTGAGTGCGCAAACGAGTAGGGAAGGTTGAGTCAATCCAGGATGTGTGTGGATCGCTAGTAGAAGTAGAGTAGGAAGAGAAAGAGAGAAGATCAGAGAGCATGAGAGGGAGGAAAAGTATGTAAAGAAAGAAGAAGAGATATTGAATAGAGTCCGCATCTTTGTGCGTAGACGAAAGGTGCATCTATTTCCTCATATCAAATGAAGAGCACCTTGTGGTTTTCGCCCAGATGGGTTTCCACGTTATCTTCTATGTATATATATAAATGTTAAAGTAGCTTATATATATGTGTGAATATCGTGTTGAATGATTGGTTGATTATCATGGTTGCAAATGGATAAATGTATGATGGTCACCTTATATTAATGAATATGATTATGCTGCATGTTCACTGTTTACTTAAATCACATAAACAAGTGTTGGATCATAGCTTAGTTGTTGAAGTACTGTGCATACAAGTAATCCTTCTCCTTGGTCTTCATTGGAAGACTTGGTGCAGAGCCAAGGTATTGAAACACCCTCCCACACAACTATGAAAATGTGGTTTTGGCAGTTACCCATAAAAGAGAGATATCTCAGGTGAGACGGCATTTGCGTCACAGGTGTTGCCGGCTGAGCTTTGCTCCATCGGGTAGATATCTAGAGCTTTGTTGTGCTGAATAGAAGGGACCGAACCTGGGTCCAGGGACAAAGAGAGGGAAAATCCAACAAATGGTTCCATTGTCGGGACCTAAATTGTTGTGGCAACCCACAAAATCAAAGATCCGTGACTGGGTGGACTTCAAAGACCTAGAGTTTGCACAAAAAGAAAGTGAAGGATCTAGGTGGAACCCAACAAAGTGGTTGGGATGGTACATCTACACAGACATCCACGAGATTTTATTTTTTGAGTTTCCCATCATGTTACACAAGTCATTATTTAAGTTAGCGACCAAACGAACAAATTTCAGGGCGGAGAACAAAGGGAGTGGACTCACCAATTAATTGAACAACTAGAAGAAGTGAGAAACCCTATATAAAGGGTTGTGTATTTTTGGATAGATAGTATCCTAGAAGGATATATTATTGAGTTTGTTTTTGACACAATAACCTCATATAGTGAGGAAGAGCAAAAAAAATTTCAAGCAGCACACAGCAGATACCTATCATATTTAAAGACATGGATAAAAATGTTTTTATGTGAAAAAGACATTCTGTGAATGCAACAAGACTGAATAGAAAAGAGTGGCTATGTCTCAGTAGAACCCTAGAGTGAGATGTTACCAGGAGATAGCGGAATTAAAGTAGAGTCAGGATTTTTGAGAAGAGAAATAAGATTCAAGTTTGACAAACAAAGAAAAACTATGTAAGAACGAGGGAGTTGCAACACATATCGAGAAGAAGAAGGCTACGAGTTTGCATCATACTTAGACAAAGGATATTGTGATGAAGAAGAAGAATATCAGCCGATCTCCGAAGGAGATAAATATTCAGAAGATTCGACTGAAGCTCCAGAACAAGAACGTGCTTACAACTTGCCTATAGTACCAGAGGTAAGATCGCAAGGCCTATCTCCAAGTAATCCTGTAAATACGAGTACTACTAACACTATAAATAGAGGATAAGGAAGTCTAACTAGTCCAAACTTTTTTCTGACTATACCAGCAACAAATACAATGGCTGGAGCTGACATTAAGCTACCAATATTCAATGGAAATGGGTTGGAAGACCTAGAACAACATTGGTTTCTTTGTGAATCTCTCTGGACTGTACGATAGATCTAGGATGAGAATATCAAGAAATCACATATGATCATGACTCTGCGAGGTTGTTCGCTGGACTGGTATATGAAATTTTCCATAGTACCAGTAGGAGTTTTCACAAAAAAACTCAAAGATATTCGAATGGGTTTGATAGATGAATTCAAAAAGTTGAAGTCTGAATCACAATGCATCACTGAAATCAAAGAGATTAAGTAGCTACCAACAGAATCTGTTTGATACTTTGAGCAAATATTTAAGACATTAATGGACAAAGTGAGTTTCCAAATGTCGGATGTGCAACACAAGGTATGGTTTATTGCCGCCTTGTTACCACATATCTGAACCCCATTGATGCAACATAAACTTGTTGGGCTAGATAGAGACTTTAGAAATAGCAATTGAATTAGAAGCCTCGTTGGTTGGAGACACTGGCTCGGGAATGATGGAAATTCAGTCATAGCTGGCCAATCTTACGGTGCAGCTCCAGGACATTAAAAGAGGTAAGGAATTTTAGGAAGAACTATGGTGTACAAGATGCAGAACAAACGAACACCATAAATACAATTTCCTGACACTCATGAACTATGTCGCGGTAGGTGTGCCAAACCCATTAAACACCCAAGGAATGCCTTGGTGTAGAATATGCCAAACTATGGGCCACAAGTGTGAGGAATGTCTGTACTTACAGAAGATTGTAAGAACACCCACTAGTCTGTATTGTAAATTTTGTAAATCAGTAGGCCATTATGAAAAATACTACAGAGCACTTTAGCTACTACAAGAAAAAATGATGGACACCTACTCAATGAAAAATGATGAGCAGATGCAAGTTGGACGAGTGCAACCTCGATATCGACCCACACAATGAAGACATCTGAGGGTACACTGGAATCTAGTCATGAGAATTGATATCTCATAGATATTCACATGATCAAGGAGGTAGCATATATGAAATGCGACCAAGCTCAGAGTTATTCTACACAAATTGATTCTAGTACATGTCCCATCACACAAATAAAGGTGTTGATGTCGAACCATTGTTTGATTATCGGTCATTGATGTATACCATTAACAAAAGCGAGATATCCCACCGATAATGAAAATGGGAATCAAGGTACGAAGTGCAATCAAACAAGTGTGAATAGATGTGTTGAGGTCGAACACTTGAGAGAGTCTATCGATCAGGGGACATTGATGTATTCCAAAATATGTCGATGGAAAGAGAACTTTCCACTGGTGAATCCAAGTCTTAATGCACTCAATGGAATCTAGATCCATATTCCATAATAAATGATTTGAAGTCGATGGAATGGGATCCATTGGAAGGAGGGAATTATGGCATACCCCATCAACCAACACGAGGTACACAACATCGCTAGATAATTTGGAAGAACTTGGACGAACAAGATGTACATGAACCAATAATTGTATTGGGAATGACGACATGCAAATACAACGTAACTGAGGAATGACCGAATCAGGTGAAACTTCCTTCGAACAAGAGCATAAGGCGGATGAAGACTCATGGGCAGCATAGAATCAACATGGAAGCTGGGACAACTCTGTGACACGGGAGACATGAACAGAGGCTCCATAGGGACTAGAAGCATAACCAATCAGTGGAGAAAACTCATAATAATGAGTACATCTCCTAAATTCACACTAATAACCTAACCAATGGATGGAATATACAATGATCTCTTTGAAGGTGGCACAACACGACAACTTCCAAAGTAATATCATTTCCTGTGCGTATTTTTATTTTTTTCTATTTTTTTGGTCTTTTCTATATTGGGAAAGCTTGAAAAAGAATAAAATTTCTTATAGTACAGAACTAGGAGGAACCGAGTGTCGCGGGAAAGAAAACTAGTTCCAAGCAGTGGAACATACCTATGCTTAGTGCAAGGAAGCATGTGAAGGATAAGGACACTTGGGGGGATGTATCCTCCGTGTATGGGGTGATCAAGTTGCAAAAGACATATGAAAGGCTCTGCTTGACTAGGATTGAGACAAGATCAGGCTATAAAGCTTATAAAACTAAAGCAGGGAGCCGACATACAACTCAATACGGCAAGCGGACACATGAAATGCAATTAAAACTTGATATAAACGAGAGTCCCTATGGGAGATGGCCAACATAAAGTTCAAGAAAGAATATGGGGTTCTTTCTCAAGGACATGGAGGAACTACAAGGGACTCTTAGATCTAAGGGAGGACACTCAACATGGGTACCAAATGGCAAAGCATGATCTATCTAGGGCACCCATGAGTAGAAAATCTCTACCACTTACATAATTCCACTTTTAGTAGCAGTGTGAAGGTTTCGTAACATCACGAAGTGGGTTTGTACCTATAGTTAAGGTGATTTGGTCATATGACAATGCATGATGCATGCAAAAAAAGGGATCCTATCCTATATGTTAGTTCAATGGTAAACCTGTTATGGGAACGAACGGGTCAAGACCTCAACGAAAGTGCACCCAAAATGAGTCCCTACACACCAATATTAGGCCAAAACAACTCAAAAGTGTTAATAAAAGTCCGAACTATAGGCTAAGTGGGTAAAAATTTCAAAAGAAATTTTATAAATAGTAAAAATTAACATTTTCATCATACCATTTTGTTATTTACCACAGATAGTGCATTTGGAGCCATTTGGACTACGAACTTCAAATGTCGATTTCAGGAGCTAGGAGCAACAAAATCATGAGCCATTAGGACCAGGTAGATCCTAATCTCATTCCTCATCTATTCCATGCATTTATTTTCAGTTTCTATTGTGTATTTTTCAGTTTAAGGAAACCATAAATCAGAATCCCGACCCATGTGGGTCACAAGCTATCGGGTCCTATATAAGGCCTGATGTACGCATGCAAACCCAACCTACCCATGTACATACACTACTGTTGCCGAGAAAAGTCATGTATGGGGCTGTGTATACCCAATTTAATGAAAAAAACTCATAAAAATTAAATGTTTTTTGACAGCATGGTGCTAGAATGGAGGGAGCATGAGCATGAGGATGTGGATAGGGAAATCCATCGAGACATAAACGCTCAACAAGCTCTAAAAAGATGTAGATTGTACAATTTTTGGAAGCTTGGGGGTTTGAGGGCCCAACCAAGACTTCTTTAGATGTTTGTTAACTACTGGGACCTAGACATAAAGGATTTTCAACTAGATGGGATTCCACTGAGACTAGAAGTAGAAGATCTCTACTTCATTGCCATACTATCCCACCGAGGAAAGGTAGTAAACTTGCGATCTCATGGGGTGGGTGGAGGGCTCATCATCAAGGAGTATATAGTTGTCTATTGTCTTCCAAATACAGAGAAGATCAAAATCCAGGTTTCGGTGAACTCCATCTAGAGCCTGAGTCTCAAGGTGATTGTTTTGGTACCAGCCAAGATAATGAGTTTAGAATCACTCCATCATGCTTCTAGGTCTCTCATTTTCTATTCAATAGAGTGTATGACACCTATAGTGTATGATTGGAGCACATCGATGTTGATCGCTATGAAACAATAGCTGACAAACTGCAAGTTGGACAGGATAAATAACTTCGGGTTCGCCAACATACTTAGCACTTTCTTTTTCAAGTGGGTACTGGGCCTTAGCCCAAGAAACGAGGTTCTTCCACATAGTCTACGATATCTAGCCCAAACCCATTGGGCGGAGGTGGTGCGATGGTTAGGGGGAGGTCAAACACCCAATCCTTTCCCACCAGAATTCTACCACTGGAGGCGATGATAGATCATGGCTGTGGACAACTATCCCTATGCAAGGATTGACTTTCGCAGAGACCCAGACATGCCACTACCACCGAGTGTTGCACACAGTGACATAGGTGAAATCCCAAATGTGTTTTTTGAATTATTTGAATTTTTTTATATTTTTGATATAAAAGAAATAAAAAACAATGTTTTTGGTGGTATCACGTACTAACATTGATCATGTGTATGCAGATGTAGGTCTGATACAACCATATGGATTCTCCTAACATCGTTGGAGGGGGCGAGGGGATGAGATGATCGGTCCAGATGCGAAGCAGACACTCCATAACATACACAACAAGTTCTCCAGGTTGACACAGAGGGTACAAATTGTGCAAGTCGAGGACTTTACCAAGGCTATGCAACAACACGTAGTAGGAGTACCCCGTACGTGGGTTAGACTATTCTGGAAGTTAGCCAATGCAGTTGTTTGTTATCATGATCATCACCCTGGCCCACAGGCGTGGATGCCTAGTTAGAATTTTGTATTGATCGTATAGTTTTTTGGTGGCTTGAAGCCCCAATTTTGTATCATGATATTTTGTACTATGACACCATTTTGAACTATATTCAGAAATACAAAACTTATAGTGGTCCTCTTTATGTATTTACATGTGTGTTTAAATGTGAATGGAATGTGTATGCTTCATTATTGATGTGACAAGTGCCAATCGAGAACGTAGTTTCATATGAATCGACACCATGATTGTAAATCCTAGGTATATGAATGTATGTTATGTAGTCAAATTGCCATTCTAACAACCTTACATGCAAGAACCTTCGTAATAAGGTAGGATCCCTGATACAGTACAAACCATTTACTATGATACAACTAGTTGTGAGTCAAGGCGGACTTCAAGAGATCGAATGCCATTATAAATTGAATCATGTAGTAGTTCAATCGTGATGCTATATTCAACAACATTGTTTGACGATGGTCGGATACACACACCTCCTGAAGACACCACATGACCCTTAGGTGCAAAGATGACCCAATCAACCGAAGCATGTCAACAAACTGATAACACTACAAGGGGATCAAAAAGCAAGCTATGCAAATTGTACAATAATATACAAGATATCAGCCAAGTGAGAGTTAGGCATAGTATTTTTTGAGATAGAGCCAATTTCTAGGCTCCACCAAGGCAGTCCCTTCACAATCTTCAAGCTCATAGGAACCTTTATCTAATACCTGTTTCACCACATAAGGCCCATGCCACATGAGGTTGAACTTACTTGCCCCTAACTGTTCGCTAGCTTGGTCATACAAGAGGACCAAGTCACCTTCATTAAATCTACGGGGACAGACATACTTATTGAACTAATCCTTAACGTGGCAATTATTAATATCTAGAGCCACTACGACATCCTGATGCTGCTCATCAAGGTGCTCTGAGTGGACCAAACACTCTTCCAATTCCGAAGTTTCTGGTAAAATCTCTATGGATAGTTTCAACGAGGGAATTTCACATGCAACTAGTAAAACCGAATCCACCCCATGTACTAGTTGATATAGAGAAAGCCCAATGGTAGTCTTAATAGTAGTTCGGTAAGCCCACAAAGAAGGGTAAAGCATAATATCCCAATTATTTTTTCTTTGTGTAACGATTCTTTGTAGAATGGACTTAAGGGATTTGGTTACGGATTCAACCTGTCCATTCACTTGAGGGTAATAAGAAGAAGAGTATCCTTTCTTATACCCCAGTTTTGAAGCTAACTCATGCATCATTTTTTTGAAAGTACCTCCCATGGTCAGTCACCAAGCTCTTTCGGGATACCGAACCAAGTGATAATCAAATTGAATATGAAATGAGTGGTCGTCTCACCATAATATTTAATTGCAGGCACAACCTCTGCCTATTTTTTGAAATAGTCCACGACCACTATAATATGATGGTTCCCCCCAGCTGAATCTATGTTCCAATCCATAAATTCCATCCCCCACTTAGTGAAGGGATTGACAGTGATAATAGGATGTAATGTGGCAAGATGAGAGAGAAAATTTTATGTAAACACCTAGCAAGGGTGTCACCGCTTAACCGAATTAACACAATCTTTAAATATTGATGACCAGTAATAACCCACTCTAAGGATATTTTGAGTTGTAGCAATCCCAGATAAATGACAACCACACGCCCCACCGTGGAAATCATTTGACCTATTTTTAGCCTCATCATGGTCTAAAAATTGGCATAAGATGGAATCCCCCCCACCCCCCCTCGGGTGATACAATGTGTCACCAATAATAAGGTAGTTCTTAGTATTATTTCGTAAATGTCAACGTTCATCCCACAAGAGGTGAGGAGAAGCCTTCAAAGTATGAATATAGATGATGATATCACCATACCAAGGGTCGACAGTAGAAATAAAAAAGATATGCTCATCCACAAAGGAATCTTCATGAACTTCATCTTCAGCCAAACTAGGGATATCAGACATGAACTCCACAAAAACTAATGACTTCTTCAAATTTTCTGAAACAAACTCGAGATTGAATTCTAGCAAAATAAAATTCTATTTATTGTACTTCCCCCTATCATTCATCTAGTCAAGATAAACTTAAACAAATTGATATGAGCTACGACCATAGTCTGGTGAAGTTGTGTGTAATGTCTCAGTTGATGTACTGCATGAACATTCGCTAATGCTAGCTTCTCCATGTGACTATATCAAAGTTCTACATCAATGAGATTCCAGCTAAGATAATAGATAACGAACTCCTAGAGCTCGTCGTCCTCTTGAACCAGAACCATCCCAATCGTCTCTTGAGACACGACCACGTATAAGAGAAAATCACGGCTATAGTTAGGTGGAATAAGCATGGGGGTCTATGCCAAGGATTTCTTAAGTGAATCAAAGGAATCCTGGGCTCACTCATCCCATATGAACGGAGTACCCTTCTTCAAAAGGTGCATAAAACCCTTGGTCAAATTGGTGAAATTGACGACAAATCTCCATAAGAAGTTAGCCATCCCTTGGAAAATTTGAAGATGTCTAATTGTGCGCGGGGGAGACAATCGAAGTATTGCCTCAACCTTCAAATGATCAACCCTAATCCCCTACTTTGAAATGATAAACCCTAGTAAATGACCCACGTTTACACAAAATATGCACTTTTGAGGATTTTACCGTATTTGATAACAACGACATCTTTCAAAAACTGAGTGCAAGTGATCTGGATGATCCACTCTCAAATGAGAGTGAGCAGCTAAATCATCCAAATAAAATTTGATTATATGCTTAAGGTCGTGGAAAGCAAATGTCATAGCCTGTTGAAAGGTAGCTCTGACGTTTTTAAGGCCGAAAGGCATCTTCCCGTATGCAAACGTACCCCAAGGACAAATGAAAGTAGTCTTATATTGTTGGTCCTAGGGTTTAATTTGAATTTGATTATATCCTAAAAAACCATCCATAAACAAGAATACTTTGCTCCCAACACACTCATCCAAAATCTGGTCTATAAATGGTGTGGGGAAATTATCTTTTGGATAAGATTTATTCAGGTCTTTGAAGTCTGTGCACACACGGATAATTCCCCTTCTTCTTATCCAATGGAACGATATTGAATACCCATTCAGTCAAGGGAACCGTATAGATAAATCCAACTTTGAGTAACTTTTCTCTTAGCCTTAATAGAGGGCGCCTTACGAGGGTTTATCACACGTAAACGTTGTCGAGCAGGTTTAGCATTAGGATACGTTTTAATCTCATGTTCAACAATATGAGGGTCTATTCTCTGCATCTTGTCATACGACCAAGAGAAAACATCATGAATTCATTAAAAAGAGCAATGTATGCCTTAATTTCATCAGGAGAACAATCTGCACCAATGTAAACATTTTCAATCTTGCCAGGAACCCAAGAAATGTTGATGGGAATCGTAGGTGATAGATTCACCATGTTCTCTTTAGAATATACACCATGAGTTCCTAATGGGTGTAACGTCCCTGACCCTCCGACCGACGATGAGGATGCTACCATAACATTAAACATTCGGGCTAAGAGTGCCATGAACATGAACATACCTAAAAATTGAATAAAATGCATTGAACTAGAACATGCACAAATACATAATTTATCATACACAATGGAAGCAAACATACATTCATTCATTCAACATGCTCATCATAATTGATTAACAGTAAGTATGATTGCAGATGTAAAATAGACAATATTACTTATCTTATAAAGAAATTGTCCTGCAACCAGCTACGTCGCTACAACGTTCCACCCAACCATAGGCCAACGTGCTCCTTAATCTCTCAGCAACTCTACCACCCCGAGCTAGGCATGATTCCCCAAGGAATAAGGAACAAGCAGGCTCACACATATCCAAGGATACACAAAACACAGCCAAGCCAACACAGTTGGGTTTATCAGGCCATCCAGGAGCTAGGAAAGGCTAAATGCTAAGCTGGTGAGCTCATTACAGAGCTAGGGACACCTACACCAGAGCTAGCCTGTCTTCTAAGACACCCACACACACCCAACACAAGGAATCAGTCCCTTCTCTGCTACACAGTCCCTCAGGCCCTGACTTCCCTTCTAGTGCTATTCAAGGGTTGTGGAGAAGAAAGCCAGCCCTCTAGCTCTGTCTGTGTGGTTTCCAAACACACCAGGTTTATCAAGCAAACCAAGCCCCCATCCCTGCTTCCAACACAGTCCGAAGACCAACCACTACATACATGCAGTCAAACAAGTGATTCACAGCTTGGATAGGGAAAACAATTCCTGAGCCGTTCTTGGCCCTATCGTGGCCAAAACAACTCCAAAACAACCTATAGCGGCCCCCAAAATGTAACAGCAAACACAACCAACAAACGTGGGGAAAACAATGGCCCATTCTGAACAATGAAGTCACCGGGGAAACTTACATAGTCCAAAGATGGAAAGAAAATCCAAGTTCACAGCTGGGCAGAGGAAAACATATACACAGGCCACAAATCGGTAAGGAAAATCATACACACAGCAGAAAAATGTGAATGGCCCTTCATAGGGAAATTGTGGGTGACAGAACACGACTCCCAGCTTGCTGTGTGAGTAAAAACTAGGAAGAATCATGTGTGTGAGAATGAATAGAACTATTGTCCCCTACGTGAGGATGAAAAATTCCCTGCCTATGCGTGAGGATGAACCGACAATGGAGAGAATGGCGTAGTGGAGAGAATGGAGAGTCCGCATGGAGTGATGGCGGTGGTGGTTTCCTTGCCAACATGAGGGTCAACCTGCTGATGGAGTGTACGTGTGGGCAAGGACTGACAATCCTGACACATTCCACTCCCAGCCATAACTGCCCCAACTAATAGCAGAACTTTTTAATGGTAGTAGTTGAATAAGACAAGGGAAGGTGAGCAAGTCAAAAGGGTTTAACAGCTAACACATGGCTTTTCCCGATAGGTTCAAAGTTTAATAATCCCCCCCTTATCCTTAGGAAAATCATGCCCTTTTCATCATGGTTGCATTGACATAGCTGGTTGGGGTTCATTTTAATTAAAGTGCATATTTACATGATGTCGAAACTAGTATGTGCCATATATCACGATATACCATCGACAACGATTTCAATCGCCGAACATAACACAACCAAATCGATGGTGGGGCTTTCCCCTTTAGCTCCGCACCATGATTAATTACAATATATACATCATGTACATTTAATGCATCGGGGTCAAAACTGGGGTGTTACAATGGGATGACGGGATGACCAACATTCTTTCTAAGGGTCGTCCTAAAGTCATAATGCTCAATCCCTTCAAGCTCCGAGAGGAAGTAAGAGCGATGGTGCAACTCCTCCCAAGGTCTTTCAGGACTATTCATGGCCTCTAGATTCAATTCGTCTGAAGGAAAAAATCATCAAGGAAATCATGTGAGTGTGATGACACAACCACCCAAGCAAAAAATGCAAGGAGATCCTTCTCTTCTATTCGTGAAGAGGAAGGACGAGGGTATAAAACGGGATCAAGAACAACTTGATAAGAAAACTCCGTTGTAGAAAATGATATATCCATCTTGGTAGGTCTAAGGTCCTCATCCGAAGTGCTTAGAGAAGGGAAAGTCCAAGGGTCATCCAAATACATAGTGTGAAATGGGACTGAACTCAACGACGATGAATCACTACCGAGAGTGGAACCAATAGCTAGGATGGTACTGAAATATTAAAAGATCCCATCAACGAAGGATACATTCCAACACCAACATTCTCAGTTTCCGATTGAGAATTGCCAATAGTCGGGATGGTGGATCCCAACGATGCAGTCGAATTGGAATTATTGAATGACATTAGTTCGATTGAGACAATTTGATCCTCAAAAGGGAAGCAAATGACACCGAAAACAGAAGACACGATCACCTTCATAACGTAAATCCAATTCTGGCTCAATAAAATATTGTAGTCAAGGGGCGCATCAACCACCTCAGCCTCGATCGACACGGTCTTCCCTCCCAACTGGACTTGGAGAGAGGGAAGAATACCATGCAGCCGGAATTAATTTCCCTCGAATGTCATCAACATGGTCATATATTTTGACAACTTGGGTGAGCCAAGGACTTTCCAACACACCATAGGCATCATAGAGGCCACAACGCCTTCATCAACAATTGTGTGTTTGATGGTGTTATTCAGACACTCCACATGAACTAAGAAATCCACATGGTAAGGAAAATGAGGCTAGACCTCATGGGTTTCAAATCTAACTACCATGGAAGGGTTAGGATCAATCACCCGTAGAGAAATCAACAATGCTTTCCTTTACGAAGGACAAATCTAAATAACTTCAAGAGCTAACATTGCACAGGGAGTATGACCCAAGTCCTCGACAATAGAATAATGTTCGGTGGCTCAAGCATTAGGATTGTACCCCAAGCTCTTTAAGAATCCCTTAGGTATGCGAGGTATGGCTTCAATATTATCAATATGCAATGAATTATTAGGAGGTATAGGCTCTTTACCCAAGTTGGGTTGTGACTGACCATAATATTTTGCACAAGTCACAACATTAGAGGTAGACATTGTGTTGATACACCCACGGCCACCTTCTACATTTGGTGGTTTTTATGCCC
This sequence comes from Pseudotsuga menziesii, assembly GCA_001517045.1. NCBI lineage: Eukaryota > Viridiplantae > Streptophyta > Pinopsida > Pinales > Pinaceae > Pseudotsuga > Pseudotsuga menziesii. The sequence goes on from LPNX010155464.1 coordinate 87,247, forward strand.
ACCAGAACTACTTTTGGAGTCCATGTTCCTCAAATCCATATGTTGATTATGAGGTAAAGGATGAGTCAACACATATGGTCTCTGTGTAATGAACTTCGAGGCCTCATCAATATGGGGGAACAAGTATGTGAGATGGTCTCCCCCACAAAGATTTCAATGGAATTTAACATTCCTCTTAGGTTTCTTGTTCCCCCCAACATTATCATCGTTCTTGTCATCGTTTTGGTTCTCCTTCCTATTCCCACCCCTTCTATTGTTTCTTCCCTTATTTTTCTTTCTTTCGGGTTGCTGGTTACCCATTTGGTCCAACGAATGTATAGAGAGCACATCTGTCGATTGGGTGGGATGGGAAGAAGTTGTAGCTTGTCCGATCGTAAACTGATTAATAAAAAAAAATTGCATTTGATTCGAAACATGGTCAATGACTTTGGTACTCGTTGAGCCAACAATACCATCGGCATGTATCCCAGGTTTAAAATTAGGCTCAAAGTTTGATCGTGGTGCGTAAGGAATAATCTCATAAAGGATCCTAGACTGAGCATAAATCAAATCTAACTGTTGAGCTCTAAAGATATCCTGCTCCTCATTCATTACTCTGGACATCGAAACATCCTATGCAATATAAGACAATAAATATTTGAGGAACCATTCCAACAAAAACTCGGGTGGAATGTTGGCCTTGATCAACTTCTTTCATCCGCGCCACTTTTGAATATGGTTAGAGATATGTGTGGCTTTATCTTGCCAAAATGTTGACAAGAGCTCGGTGTCGACATCACAATGTACCCGTAGTTGAAAGTGGTTAAGAAAGGTCATGGCTAAGTCGTTAAACGTCCAATATGTGCCCCCAGGAAACTCTATATACCATTTCACGGTAGGACCCATGAGGGTATGTTGAAACAGTCGTAGGCGAATAGATTCATGGTTCAATGAGATCGAAGAGCAACACGGGTGGAAAGTAGTCACATGACTTCCAGGGTCCTCACCACTCTTACCTTCAAACTTTGGAATATCCAAAGGGCTTGGCAGGAACAACTAACCACATCGAATCATGAGATACATGATCATTGGTCAATTTCGAAATGTCAGGAAAATTCAACGTAGCCAAGAAATGGATCCTAGGTTATGCCATCTATTTCCACTCTCCCTGAAAAGGTTGGTTAATATAAGTACGATTATAGTAAAGGTGATGGCCTTGGCCATTCGGATATTAACCCCCTCCTGCATGACCCATAAAAGGATGCACGTGAATATTGTAGTTTGGTACATACCTTGAGAATGATGTGCCACATAACCATAGTTATAGTATTGATAAATAGATTGATCCCCATACATATAAGGAGGCACATAACCTCCCAACACAACAACACCAACTAACGAGGGAACAACATGGTTAGATCCGAAGGACCATGTGGGCCATGAGGAGGATGCATCATAAGAAAGGAATTTGACAGAACATGTGCGGTGGACGATGGGACATAAGATGGAATGTAATCAGTGCCTCCAATGTTCACATGTCTAGGGTCACCTCCGTAAGAGTGAACACTAGTGTTAAGGCCAAGAAAAAATCCTCCCGCGAATGGAGCAAAAGGAGAAATATGACCACTCCCAAATCTATCAGTAAGAAAAGGGTCTATAGTGCCCCCAATCCTAACACCAAGGTCAATACTAGTATCAACGGAAGACGACGATATGTCAAGGTCCGACATGCAAAATCTAAAAGGACCTATTCTAGAGGGAATGTGATGAGACTCACTACTCGACCTTCCTGAGAAATACCTCTGATAAGAAGCTACAAATTTTGACAGCTGGGTTTGTGTATTATAGGAAGTACTATCCCCATGAGGGTCGGTCTCAACCAGAGTCCCGGGTCTCAAAATGATAGGATTCCCAATTTTGAAGGATGGAGAAGGAGGGATTTCAGGTTTCTCAGAGGTGGTATTCATGGTGAGAACATTGTGTGAACCACAATGTGTAAAAGTTTGCATATAATGTCTAGTCCTCTTCTGAGGAGGAGGAGCAGGAGATCCACAAGGTGAAATACCTGCTAAACGTCGAGATCAGTACAGTGCCAGAACTCGATCCATGATGACTCCACAAAAATAAAAAGACTCAACAAATTACGATCCCTAAAGCAAGCTAGCACATAAGGAGCACACCCTTAAGTAAATCTAAGTCAGATGCAAACAAGCCAAGTGGGAGGATAAGTGAGCTATTTAATGTAGCAGGTTTTGTCTTGCCAAGGAGAGGCTTGAGAATCCCATACACTACAAGCGAAGGTATATAACCAATTATAGTGGCCCTCAGCTTCAACTCATATAGCAATTGTGTTGTCCGACCCCTACCTAGCTAGGACACTCACATAATAACCTCTGCAAGTACCCCCTGCAGTACCGTTTAGGTAAGGCAACTAAGGTCACCCCAATATAACCAATGCTCGTGTGGAAATTCGTAGGTTGCATATACCGTATGGGCAGGGTAACAAAGTCCGAAGCTAGAACTTACCAAAGGTACCTCAAAATACCCCATATACGAATAACATCTGTTGTACAGGATTATAGACCTTATAACTGAAGGTCTGGGGTTACCAACATACTCAATTAACTTGCAAATAATTGACTCTAGAGTGTAGTAAAGGAAATAGGAGGATGAGAAAGACTTACCCGATATACGACGGTTGATCCTAGCTTGTCCTCTTCCGCTCTGCTTCACCTACAAAATATTTAGGGATGCTTTCTCCTTCACTTGTCAAGATTCAATCTTCCAAATACAAGATGATTCATATATATAAACATGTTAGATAAATCATATACAGGATGCTGAAACATAAACATTTATCAAACCACAATACATGAAATACATTCAAGACACATATGGAAGAAGGATTCTCTTTATTATCAATAATGAGGAAGTTCATATTACAACCCAACGCCCGAGACAAGGACTCCTCTGAAACCAAAGGATTCTGAGTTCCACTACTCCAAAGACTTCTGTATAAACTCCACCAGCATAACTTTGCTCTCCAAGTGTGTGTATTAAACACCCTCCCCAAGGCCTGTATTTATATGGATGAAATAAGGCAGTTTCGAAGGTTGAGGAGGTTGAGACAGTTAAGGAGATTAAGGTAAATGGCTTAACTAATCTCAAGTAATCATGTGTTTTTATTTTAAATATCAAAGGGACATATCCGCGGGTATCAAGACCATCAACTCGCGTATGATCCACGAGTTGCTATAATAGCAACCCGCGGATACATCCATCCGCGACTTGCAACAACCGACACTCGTGGATGATCCGCGAGTTGCATATATATAGGGTCACGGATATGACTTGACATAGTTAAAAAGTCAAAGTAAATAGCTGGATGGATGAGGAATGTATTTTATAATAAGCCCATCTACAGTGTTTTGGGAAAACCTCAATCCATAGATGTCCTTTTGTGTGTCAACATGAGGGATGTCAGCACTCGGACGGAGAGGTGCCATTCAAGTGGATAACAACATCCTGGAAATATCTCTAGTGCTCAACAGAAAGTGGCAAGGGGCTATCCCCACCACTAACGTGTGTGTTTCCTTGTACTTAACTCCTGTTTAAGAGGAGCTTCCTGAGAACACTACTTATACCAAGGATTTCTCTTCTCACCTGGACATACATCTAATTTTTTTGTTTCATAGTCTTGGAAAAATTTACTCACGACACCCTATTCCAAGACTCTACAACCTAAGCTTGTTGGTGCACCTCTATCAAATAAAAAGTGTAATCAATTTTAAGTTAAGCGTTAATTTTAATGATTGTGATTACTCAAGGGTAATGAACGTTCTAGCGGTATTACAACTCAATAGTGAAATAAATATGCACACATAAAAAACAATGCCAAGTGAAATTTGTCTTTAAATATGAAAAATGGATATGCCACTACATGAAATGCACAATTTTCTTCTCAAATGCCAATGCAATCACTCCTATATGAAATCCTGAACACTATTTCATCTAAGCAAACCTAATGCAAGTACCATTTTAATGCAAGTGCATAATGTAAAAACCTGCCAAAAGTAAAAATATTTTTGTATTTTAATTTTAAATGGTATGAATATGCAAGAAACTGACTTTACAAAATCCCAAACCCTGCAGCAAGTATCAGACACAAGCCAAGCAAGACATTGAGACCAAAAAGCCTAATGCACTAATGACGAAACAAAAAGGAGATAAATGACAAGAACATTTATTAAAGAAAAGCAAAGAAAAATAAGTCTTTGGTTAGTACAAAAGAGGTAAACAAGCATCACAGACACCTAAGAAAACTCAGCAACACCCACAATCCACCCATAATCTCCCAAACATCAATATCTCACTCCCAAAGATGGATGTACGTGATTGTTCACAGAAAAACCGCGTGTATACATGACTATAAGTAGTACATCCCATGTGTCTGCATGATTGTTACCTCTATGACCCGCGTATATAAAGAGATAGGTGGTTAAAAGGTAGGCCAAGACTCAGATTACTTCAAAGGAATACCAAAGGGATAGCACACTCATAAATGCGACATAGAAACACAGAGAATCAGAGAGAAAACCAAGTACATTATGCACCCAAACGCCAACAAAAAGAAAATTCCCCAGCGAAGTAGCCAATTCTGTTACGAAGAAAACTTCATATGGTTTGGGGTGGACCCCAACAGACAGTATAACACCAGAAATCAATCAACTTACAACATGCTAAAGAGATAAAAAAGACTAACACTAAGGGATGAGAAGCGTACCTTATTTCAGACATTCATAGACTCGATCCTCGTTGATCTTTCAATCACACTTGCACCTACATTTCACTCTCAACAACAATGAAACATATAGGCATGATATATATTAAGAGAACCTACTCTAGCGTATACAAATCCAATATATATAATCGAAGCAACTACATCCATGGATAAAAATATTCATAGTTACACATATAATGGACGAGAAATGGATATTTCTATTAAATATGAACAGAGATACAAATGACAACCTCTGTCGTCACCTCGTCGAAATCGAAAAATCGAGTCCTCCACCTGGGCCTCCACCACTTCAATCCTCCATATCAAGGCAAGCTCACAAGACAAAGGAAATCTTGGGAAGGAGCACTAATGGCTGCTCCAAGGATAAAGGGATGCAGACTCAAGTATGCAAGAATGGGGCACAAATCCACTATAGTCTCTTTGCTCTCACAAATTCTCCTCCTCTTCAATGCTTCCAAATAACTCAATAAATATCCCCTCAATGAGAAGTGAAGGGTCGAGTTGGAGCGCTTCTAGGCATATAGAAGGCCAAGATTCAAGTTATCTGTTACTTGATGAAGGAAAACTCCAAATTATTTTTTTTAGCACATTTCCTGATGTACGAAGGTCATAGTGAAGCAAGATGTGTGTACACGCGGTCTATAAGTTGTTGACCTGCGTATACCCATAAAAGTGACTTTTTAAGGGGATTCTCTCAAGCATCAATGTTATACTAAGCAAAGGGGGTCCAAAGAGTCTACATAGGGACATGGATAGGCCATAAAAACATGATATACCAAGTGTGGTAAAATCAACTATAACAAGAGGGTGTCTCAAGTAGGAGTATTGGACCTGTTAGAAAAGACCCACCTCAAATGCAGAAGAATATCAGTTCCAACATTTAACAATGATACCAATGTGGCAATATAAACTTTATCTTTTGATTAAAAAAAGTAATAAGGAACTTGATTCACAAAAAGGATAAAAATTAACACAAACAAGATTGTGGTAGAGAAAATTGAAGCCAGTGTCATTGATTTAAGGGAAACAGAACCAATTGCAACAATAACTTCATGTAGTGCCCATCTGTTTGATACGGGAACTTATGTTCATGTCGCCATCGATTTGTATCTAGCTCCTAAAGAGTTGCTTTGTGAATAATAATAATAAAATAAAGTTTACCATTATGTTATCAAATTTCTTCTTTATTTCAGTTAAACCCGAACTAAAGGATTTCTCCATAAGTTTAACTTGACATGAAATTTATATTGGCATTTCATTTGCATTCAGTCCATATTTCTAACAACATTATGAACAAAATAAAATGAAAAACATTTTTCCTTTTGATTTCTAGTACTAAAATTTAGAGAGATTTAATTAAGTAGAATACCTGGTTTTTCGTAGATTGCAGTAGGATTATTTAGGTTCCTATAGTTTCTCCTCACTAAACCTTAGCAACCAAAATAGTTAAACCACCCTTCCAATTATCTTATCGTGTCCCTAAGAAATCGAAATATTTCCTAGCCCCCGAGCCCACAATCCGATAATCCAAATAGAAACAACTTTCCTTAGTTCCAAAATCCTTCGACCTTGGTGCAGTTTTCCCTCTTCCATTCTCGAGTTAACCCCCTCCTTGGTAATTCCTCCTTTCCCCTTTTCATCACTAAGTCCCCTTTTCCTCCTAGTACAACCCACCTAAATAGCTTTTTCATTCCTCTCGAAGCTTCACACTTACTCCACCGCCCTAGTCCTCCATGTCTTTGGGATTTTGAATAATTAATACAATTACACTAACAAGGGTAGAAATGGTTATAATATTATCTCTAGGACTTCCCGCTCTCTCGGGCAGTCAAATGGTTAATTGCTTATTTAAGTTTTCCATTAAATTTGGATTTCTATTGTTTATTTTAATGCAAGATAATAATGACTTGTCTTATTCACTTATAATACAAATTAAATAATTATTATTGTTCACCCTTTCGGGTTGGTAGTGGTAGGTGGCTTATCCTATCTGAATCTAATGTCCTACACAATAGTAAATTAATGACAAATATTATTTTAATGCTATCATATCTTAATACTAAAATATCCCCTTTTAACTTTTCATGAAATGCTTCGATGTCTTATTAATAATTACTTAATTCAATAATTGATTTAATAATTTGGTTGATCCACTATGGTTTATAGTGAAGAACAATTTCACCATTATTAATATTAAATAATAATAATAATAGTAAAAATAATAATAATAATTAGTGATTAATAGATAATAATAATATGTATTTGTGAAAGTGCCCTAGTACCAACACAATATTCATGTATTTATAAACAAAGCACCCATAAGGGTTTTAAACAATCATGAGAAACACTTAAACAATACAATTTTTCTGACGTGTATGGAACAATGTTTGTGTTTATTCACGATAATTTCCTTATGACAATTCTAATTGATGATACTTAATCAATTACTTATTACAATGTTCACATATGATTAGTAACTAAAATGTTCATTATTTGTGTTGGATCATTTCCTACTTAACTTAGTTATTCACAACAACTCATACAATTATTTATCATGTCCAATATTCATATATTGATACTAGTGTACATGTGCAAACTATGCATGCGTGGCCAACGTATGCACAGGTTGGACATGTACTATAATTATACATCATATTACCAACACATAACTACTAACTACTACTAATAATCCTTCATGCAAACAAAACAAGTATACATATAACATAACATTATTAAAATATCATTGGTTGTTCTTTTCAGTTAACCTTATAAGATTTCATATCGCTATTTTTTCAATTTTAATCAATCAAGTACAAGGAAGAGTACCTACAAGGGGCATTACACTTCAAGGGTACCGACAACACAAGGAAAAAAATTTAAGCCATATATATGCTAGAAAATATTAAGTTGAAGTAGAGATAAAGTTCAGACAAAAAATCAAGTTGACCACTACAAGTTATGCAAGCAAGACTTGAGTGAATTTATTGCTTACGCCCTTCAACTTAGTGATGAAAGATTATTATTGCAAACAATTTCTTCGAGTGCATTTTCAAAGTGAAGGAAATCCTCAATGAAGACATCCTTATCAACAACTTGAGTGGAAAATTGTAGAGATGGCTAAACTAGAGGAGTGTTTAGGTAAAATAGCTTTCTAGCAACAATGATTTACTTATGTACATGTGGATGTGTCCACATTATAACCCATGGATGTTGTTCATATTGGAGCTAGAATTCATCATTTGTGTGAATATGTGAAGGAATTTATTAAAAACTTGAAGTGGTATCCCTTGATATCAACAAATGCTCTGTTAACACAATCACATAAAAATGTAAGTTGTTGACTTTCAGAGCGAGCATACCTTTAAGATATTCCAATATTTAAGCTCTCAATTGAAGGAACCAAACACAAAGGATACAAATAAAGATCATTAGTGTTACATCAAGTATCTTTGTAAAGATCTAACCACAAAGAGGTAAGTTCTCTCATATTTTGCTTCTAGAGTTGATATTAGTTGGTATGCTCTGTGGGAAGTCAAATCTCTCCATGAAATTGCAAGCTTCTAAAGATCATTTGAACTAGATAAAGTTGAATGATTTTGGAAGTCGAAAGGTCATGTATGGAGACAAATAGTTGTAACTCTCCTTTTCATTTTGTATAATTAGTGAAAGAGTCAAGAAGTTGGCTCTTGATTTTGGAAAGCATGTACTTTAGTAAAATTTAAATATTTATTATAAAGTTGGGCAAGAAAATAATATCTTATATGTCATGTATAAATGTTGACTTGCAAATCATGTCTCAATGGTTCTAATCACCCAACTTCCTGGATATTATTAGGTAATAACTATGTAATTGTAAAGTTAGCTAAGAAAATAATATATTATATTTCATGTAATTAAACGTTGACTTGTAAAACATGTCTCAGTGCTTCTCTAATGTTATTATTAGGTAATAAATATGTGGTAACTATGTATGACATATACAAATATATGAAGATGATCATTCTCATGAAGTCTTTCCATGGGTATTTAACCCCTTTATAACCTTGAAGATATCACCATTCATGTACATTTCCTAATAATAAGGCTTATTTTATTTTTGTTACCGTGATTAAATCAATGTGTATGCATATAATTAGACATGCTCAATTAGTTATGATTTCTTCATCTATTATCTTCAAATTATTTTAGATATTACAAGTCAATAAAATTATTGAATATTATGTAATTAGACTTGTGCAAGTATCTCCACTTTCTTCACCTATTATCTTCATGTTATTCTAGATATCATAAGAAAATTATGAAAGACTGTTGTATTTATCTAGGTTGTCCAATTAATGTAATGGAATCCAATTTGTTTTTAAAAATAGGACTAGTTCAAGGATGCTTATCTAATAATAATAATATATTCTTAAGGTCAAGTCAAACATCAAGTTGGTGCATAAGATCAACCCTCTTGTTTGTGGGACAAGGGAACCCCTCTACGCAGTGAATTGACTTCTTTGGTCTACAAAAGTATATATATCCTATCTCCTCTAGATTTGAACTTGTGACCTCCAATCAAGAAACACATGTTCTTAGCAGTTAGGCCCACTAGTAAGAAAAGGACAACAAACTTGTTTTAGTTCGAGAATAACATTTGGAACTTTTGAATATGAAATAACCAAATAAAAAACTAGCATAATTAGAACTTGTTACTATAGATTTATCAATAAAAATAACTAGACATAAATTGTAAATGATAATATCAATGGCATTACTACGATGCTTACTAATAAAAATAACGAGTTACATTAATGTAATTCAGCAGTTTACAGCTAACCAAGACAAGGTGAACACAAATATACTAGTTAATCTATATAAACTAATATTACAAGTAGCACTAATCACTCCAATCCCATTGATTCACTAAAGGAGGGAAGCATGGATACATCAAATTTTTCTGAGTTGTGAATTGTCATGAGATGCCTTAAAGCAAATGAAAAAAATCAAATGCATCATTTTTAGGAAGTCGTGACAAGAACATTGATTTCATTGCAGAGAAAAGGAGCACATGGGTTGAACTTGAATTTAATAAAGATACCATAACATTAGAATATGTTAGAATATGATGGGTTCTCAAGCATAATTTAGAATTGTGGATTTGGTTGGAGCTCACATGAGTAAAATTTATATCAGCTAATATTATGAAAGGAATTAATCACTCAAACGCTATTGATTCACTAAAAGGGGGAGCATGGATACATTGGATCTTTCTAAGTTGTGAATCGCCATGAGATACCTAAATGTAAATAAAAAAATGCATCAATTTGAAGAAGTCGTGATGAGAACATTGATTTCATTGCACAAAAAAGGAGCACATGGGTTGATTATGAATTTAATGAAGGTATCATAGCATTAGAATATGATGGGTTTCCAAGCATCAATTGGGATTATGGATCAGGTTGGATGAAGCATGGATACATTGGATCTTTCTAAGTTGTGAATGGCCATGAGATACCTAAATGTAAATAAAAAATGCATCAATTTGAAGAAGTCGTGATGAGAACATTGATTTCATTGCACAGAAAAGGAGCACATGGGTTGAATATGAATTTAATGAAGGTATCATAGCATTAGAATATGATGGGTTCCCAAGCATCAATTGGGATTATGGATCAGGTTGGAGCTTACATGTATAAAACTTATTATCAACTAATTATTATAAGTGGCACTAATCACTCCATTGCCATTGAAAAGCTTGCATAGATGGGAGCTTACAAAATTGTGAATTATCATGAGACACCTAAATGCAAATCAAAGCATCAAAACCCTCAATTTTATGAAAGCATAACAATAACATAGATTTAATTGCAGAGAAAAAGAGTATATTGGTTTATCAACATGAATCCAATGGAGATGAATCCAATGGAGACGATATTGTTGTGTAAGAATGTGATGGATCGTAGGCATCAATTGGAATTATCGTTCACATCTAAGCTCACATGAATAATTCCAAAATATTTGGATCAAGACTAAAATGGACAATATCAAACAATGTGGTGTAGTGTTATTGTCAATTTGTCACTAGCTAACATTTTGGTTGGTTGAATGTTTTGTTATAAAGAGTTTGAAAGATAAAGTTATGCGTATTGGTCAACCTTCAGAAGTTCCATACAAGCATTACTAGATGTACACCGACCCACTGGAAATGAATCTAAAGAATTGTTGGAAGACACAAGTCGTGATTATAAAATTGAACACTGAAATATTATTCCTTACAATTTGTCATTCATGTAAAAAATTGAACACTGAAATATTATTCCTTACAATTTGTCATTCATGTACCTTACAGACTGATTTTAAGGAAAATCGATAAAGAAAGTCATTAGTGTTTAGACCTCAATGGCTCATCTAATAAAAGTTTGGCCTTAAACAGAAAAGGCATATAATTCTCTGTCAAGCTGCTACATTGTATAGCTCCTCGCTTAAATTCACCAAGATTCTGTGTCAAATTTCAAGGTATCTTAGTAGAAATAAAACCAATAGTATGAACTGGCTTATGGGAAAAACCGAGGATAAATAGCAATATAATGAGATACTGAATTTAGAGCAGTGAAATTCAGGCATTTACCAGAGAATATAAATCCAGGAAACAGTAGTAAGAATTTTCACAATTAAATCCCTGGCCGTTTTATTTTGCAGATATGTTTATTCTCAGGAATTGGAGAAGTTGCATAAAGATTGTAATTTATTGCATTGACAACAAAACATTTCAAATTGTGCTACATTAACATGAATCCAAGTCACGACACGGTGGATGCTTTAGTTCACTAACTAATGTCGTATTGCCACCAGCTGGACCTGGCATAATACCATATGGATTTTGTGTCCCAACCTGTAAATGAAAAGGCGTGATTGATTTAAAAGCTGGCTATTTCTCTTGAAAAAAAATGATGGAAGAGTAGGGAATATTATTTAAGCTTATTGGAGGAGTTTCACCTCGCCTCAGCATCTCAACAACATCACACTTTCAATACTATGTCTAATCTATGTCTAATTTTGCAAACAGTCAATGGAAAAGTTGGCATGGATTCTGTATCCCCAATTTGCTTTTTTCCATTCTAGGATCTCAGTATCGCCAGTTTCTGCATCACTTGCAAGTTTGTTTTCGAAGCTCCTCACTCTCGAAGAGATTTCACAACAAAGAACCATCCTTGTCATTGCCAGGCTTGTCATTGCCCGCTTTAACGTCCATGCTATAGCTGCGCTCAACAGCGCGGATGACCATCCAGATCTGAGTAGAATTTAACAAAAAACAAAATAATTCTTGAAGTTCTCCTGTTCGAATCCAATGCAACGGTGATCGATGATGCAGGTCACGAAAATGAGAACTAAAACGTTGAAAAAAATTAACATATATTTTAAGGGTTTATCACCCGGCCAAATCTGACGGCCTAGATTAAATTTGGCGGCCATCCGACGGCCAAATCTCACGAATAATGTGATAAAACTTGGCGGCCATCGGACTGTGGAATCTAAGGATTGAAGATGTGCCACTCGGTGTCCATCCGACGGCCAAATCTGAGGGCTAAAAGGGTGCCACTTGGAGGCCATTCGATAGCCAAATCTGAGGGCTGAAGAAGTTCCACTTGGAGGCCATCCAACTGTAGAATCTGAGCCCTGAAGAAGTGCCACTTGGTGTCCATCTGACGGCTAAAGAGGTGCCACTTGGCAGCCGTCCGATGATCAAATTCGAGGGCTAAAGAGGTGCCACTTGGTGGCCATCCAACAATCGAATATGAAGGCTGAACAGGTGCCACTTGGACACCATCCGACGACCGACTCTAAGTGCTGAAGAAGTGCCACATGCCGGCCATCCGATGGCTGATTCTAATGAGTGAGGAGGTGAAACGTGGCGAACATCCAACGGCCGAATTGAACATGTGAAAATGTGACACTTGGAGGACATCCAACGGCCAAATCTGACGCTTGAGGAAATGAAACTTGGAGGCCATCCAGTGGTTGAATCTGAGCGCTGTAAAGGTGCCACTTGGCGGCCATCCGAGGCTGAATCTAAGCGTTGAAGAGGTGCCACTTGGAGGCCATCCGACAACCGAAACGGAGAGCTGAAGTGGTTCCACGTGGTGGCCATATGACAGCCGAAACTGAGGGATGAAGCAGTGCCATTTGGCGACCATCCGACGGCTGCATCTGAGGGCTAAAGAGTTCCACTTGGTGGACATCTGACGACCAAATCTAAGGGCTGAATAGGTGCCACTTGGAAGCCATCCAATGGCTCTCCAAGGCTTTCCGTACACCCATATTCATCCGATCAATTCTTTCCATACACCACTAGGCATCTCTTCGTACGCCACTTGGCCACAATCCAAGGCTTCCGTACGCCACTTGGCCCATCCATCTTGGTTTATAGTGCCACGTGGAAACAAGCATTCGTTGTTCTGCTTCTGCTCGCGATACAAATGACCCAGTCTCCATTGATTTCTTTGGACTCTGGATGTCGTTCTGAGATGAACATAGAACAATCTTGATGCCATCAATGGATTTATGTAATGGATGCAATAAATGGATCAATGCAGGATACCCAAATCACGTCTACAGGATTGGAGAGTCTCGCTGAGCATGAGCGATGTATACCCAAATCAACTGTAGAAGCAAGCAGACGAAATGGTGTTAAACTATGCCGAGATAGAAATATGAATGGCAGTGCTTGCAAATTGTAAAGAAAACAGTTGGTTCTTTTTGTGTATTTCCATTCGCCGTGTTGTGATTATGATAATCAGCGCATTTTGAATCTTGCCAGAAGAAGATAGCTTTTCTAGGTTCTTTCAAACTAACAAAGAAAATGAAAGATTCTTAGCTCAGGTGCAACAACTGTAGATACTCTCCACCTTCTAACGCAATATATAAATCCCAGTTTGTATTATTTCATGCTCAGGCAATACACACAAAGAACCAACTGTTTTCTTTACAATTTGCAGGCACTGCCATTCATATTTCTGTCTCGGCATAGTTTAACACCATTTCGTCTGCTTGCTTCTACATTTGATTTGGGTATCCATCGCTCACGCTTAGCGGGACTCTCCAATCCTGTAGACGTGATTTGGGTATCCTGCATTGATCCATTTATTGCATCCATTACAAAAATCCATTTATTTTGGCATCGATGGCATCAAGAGGGTTCTATGTTCATCTCAGAACGGCATCGAGAGTCCACAGAAATTGATGGAGAACGGGTCATTTGTATCACAAGCGAGCAGAAGCAGAACAACAAATGCCCGTTTCCACGTGGCACTATAAACCAAACTGGTTGGGCCAAGTGGCGTATGGAGAGCCCTGGATTGTGGCCAACTGGCGTACGGAGAGATGCCAAGTGTTGTACGGAAAAATTTGATCGGATGAATGTGGGAGTATGGAAACCTTGGAGAACCGTTGGATGGCTGCCAAGTGGTGTAACCTGGGCCTTCGGATCTGGCCATCCGGTGCGGTCCAAGTGGCACTCTCTGGACCCTGCAATTTGGTCATCTGATGGGTGCCAAGTGGTCGTTCGATGGGTCACCAAGTGTCATTTCCTCACCTCTCCGATGCAGCTGTCGGATGGCCACTAAGTGGCACCTTATCAGTCCTCCGATGTGGCTGTCGGATGGCCACCAAGTGGTATCTTATCAGCCTCTAGATTCATCCTTCAAATGACCTCCAAGTGGCAACTTCCTAGTCATCAGGTTCGGCCGTCGGATGGCCTCCAAGTGGCATCTCTTTAGCCCTCAGATTCAGCCATCGGATGGCCGCCAAGTGGCACATCTTCATGGCTCTGATTCTATCGTCGGATGGCCTCCATGTGGCACCTCTTCAGCCCTTAGATTCGGTCGTCCGATGGCCAGCAAGTGTCATTTCCTCATCCATCAGATTTGGCCATCGAATGGCTGCCAAGTGTCATTTATTCAGTCATTAGATTCAGCTGTCCGATGGCCGCAAAGTGTCATCTCCTCAGCTGTCAGATTTGGTCATCCGATGGCCACAAGGTGTCATCTCCTTAGCCATCAGATTCTGTCATCCGATGGCCGCAAAGTGTCATCTCCTCAGCCGTCAGATTCGGTCGTCCGATGGCCACCAAATTTCATCTCCTCAGCCGTCAGATTCGACCGGGTGATAAACGTTTAAATAGTTATTATGTTAATTTTTTTCAATGTTCTAATTTTCGTTTTCGTGATCTACATCCTCGACACCGTCGCATTGCATTCGAAAGAGGAGAACTTCAAGAATTGTTAAATTCAACAGCCATGATCATAGGATAAGATGAATCTGAGCATAGGATAAGATGAATCTGAGTAGAATTTCAGGTTATCCGCGCTGTCAAGTGTAGCCAAAGCCGACGATGACAAGCCTAGAGCTTCGAAAACAAATTTGACTTGCAGAGTCAGTGCCAACTTTTCCATTGATTGTTTGCAAAATTAGACATAGACTAGACATAATAACAACAATCGCATAGCAGCTAATTACAACTACATACAACGTATGATCTCATAGCATTGTCTCGTCGATTGTGAAAAAACCCAAGAATTTTCAAATTGTATTGCTTTTAGATTTTTTTATATTTATAAGAAATTTGTTGTCCTTCCAAGGACATATGCTGAAATATCTAGAAGTGTAACATCATGAATCTGAAGAGACACTTCAGAATAGTAACAAGTTAGCCACGATTCGTATAATAATTCCATGGATAGAAATATATGTCAATCTCGAGTTATTAACGTTCTCAAAGGATTTCAAGGAATTGAAGTGATCGATAGGCCACCATGAAAATGAAAAGATGAAAACATATGGAAGAATATTTCTTTTATGAAAGATTAAAGATTTATTTTATATTTACAATAATAAAAAAACAGCAAAATGAACATCTAAGGTTTTTAAATCAAGATGAGATGGTCCTCATGGATCAATATTATTTGGATTTAGTGATATATTGTTTTTTTTATTATCCCAATGTAATGGCCAACTTTATATACATTAGTCAATGTCATTAACAAATCTGTAATAAAACTTTCACTAAATATAAATATTAACTAAAAGAAGAATCACAAGAATGCAAATGAAGAGAGTG
>LPNX010155471.1:0-63794 GCA_001517045.1 Pseudotsuga menziesii
TTTGAGGCTGGTGAAATAGATTTTGGAGAACCTGGTACAAATGGCCAGCATAGCTTTTACCAGTTAATTCATCAGGTATAATTATTGCTCTTCTGATGCCCATGAAATGAGACCATGATTTTAGAACCTGTTGAGAGTCATTTTGTCTCTTCCCAATTCAGGACTCCATGGCAAAGCACCAGCTTCCTTAACATCAATATCTAAATAATCTAAATAGCCTGTTCCTGTGGGAAGCTAAAAAGTTCCTCCTTAGAAACTGTACTACTTATATTATACTAAAAGCTTAGGGGTATAAAAATAAGGAGCTCCCCTGCTTAATTGCAAAGGCAGCTTGACAAATTGTAAAAAGCATTCCTCCGGAAAGAGCATCTCATTCTCTTACATCTTCGTCTACTTCCATTGCTTCCTTCAAATCAATTGTAAATTCATATTCTTGATCACACATGAAATATAATGTATATTTCTTTTCTCCAAGCTCTGATGGTGCAGTGAAATCAAGCTTAACCTTAGATTTTCTCTGAAGTGATACTCTCTTAATAGCCAGCAACTGATTGCTACTTGGATCCCCAACAACTAGCCACCAACCTTCTTCTTTTGGTTTGGGATACCTGGGTGCATCAACTAGACCTAATTCCTCTCTTCTTTCTAGATCTCTTTCAAGAGTAACTTGCAATGTAACATTTTCCCCGGCACTCACATGATCAATGAATGGAAGTGTTGAATGATTATTAAAGGGGATGCGCAGTAGCCTTTCTGGATCTCATGGTTACCATATATGGGTGGGGATCCAAATCATGGAGAAATAGATTCTTTAGAGATGTTCCTTTATATGGGTGAGGACTAAGGAAAAATTATTGATCTTCAGCCCTATTAGTATGATCAAAGAAAGGTCACTTTATTATGGAGAGGGGTAGGACTGTCGATACAGACCTTCTTGATTGAGCCAAGGGAGGTTTACTTTTCAGATTTAGTGGATCAAAATGCACGTGAACAAGAAGGGAGCAAGATGAATGCTAATAAAGATATGCTTTGGTTACAGTGAAAAATTATGAGATGATTGATGAGCAGGTTCTTCAAATTACTCAGTTGCTGGCGCATAACGTTGGGCTTTCATGAAAAAACACGTACTTTCTTGAAGGCTCATGGGCTATGTAAGAAAAGAAGAAAATGTGGCCATAGATGGTGAAAAGAGGTGGGGCATGCCTAAATATTCTATTATTTCCTCTTTGTAATTTGTTTTACTGAAGAAGAAGAACTGCCCAATCTTATAGATATTAATTGTGCAATTTAGTGGTTATCATCAGCCTTCAAAATTGAAGGCTTTCCAGCCTTTTCAAAGGGTTTTAACCTTTCCCATAAGTGTAAAGTTAAAATTGTTCTTCAAATAAAAATTAAAATATGAAACATCACGATTTTCTCATATTTTCTGCAAATGGTAATCAAACATCACGAACTGAAGGCTCTCAAAGGGACGAGACCATACAAGAACGGCCTGATCAGCTTGCTTTGATTGTAGAGTATGTTTTCAGGATTCGATCCGTTGTCTTCTAAATTCAAGTCTGAACTATTTGAAACTCTGTTTGACTTGGTGTGTTCTAATGCCATAAGTATTGGGCTATGTAGAATGCAGGATCATGAGCGTAGAAGAGAGGCCATAAGAAGGACACAATGAACGGTGAAGGAAGAACTTGTTAGATTCATTGGCTAACTCCGACAGCCAAGGTAATTTTATATAAATTTTCCTTTCCTGTTACTGTAAGGCGGAGATGTGCATGCATTCAAGCACAAGTTCATTAGTTGACAACCCATTACTTTTTGAAGACTTTAGTTTTATATTTGTCAGAGGATAATTCTCTGAATTGGCCCTGTGAAACTTTCAGATGATGACTGTGCGAAAACCTGCATTGTTTATTCTTCAGGTCTGCATTTTTTCGATACTTTATCAATTTCTCAGTAATCTCAAAACATTCAGCTTTGGTTGCTTCTGCTTCCCCTATAGATTTTATTTTATGACTGAAGCTTCGGAGTTCTAGCATAGGCTGCCTCTTGTTTTGAATTCCTTCATTGCCATCTCAGTAATCTCAAAACATTCAGCTTTGGTTGCTTCTGCTTCCCCTATAGATTTTATTTTATGACTGAAGCTTCGGAGTTCTAGCATAGGCTGCCTCTTGTTTTGAATTCCTTCAACGCCATCAAGAATGGTCTCTTAAGTGAGCACGTTTTTTCGTCCTCAATCCATACTTCCAAATTTATAGCCATAGATTGTACTATCCGGCTTGACCATCTGTCTGAGTTCCTTTTTTATTATAAACCTTAAAGCAACTGAGCAATTGTAGACATATTCCCCTTTCAAATAGATTGAACACAATGTAGGAAGAGTAGAGCTAGGCTATTGGATATAGCAGTGGTATAGCTTACAGAAAAAACTAAAGTAGTAGTTATTACACTACAGGGAATATATACTACTCTATCTCACTGGACCAACCTTTCGAACAACCCATGGATTCTTCAGACGGAAACACCAGTAGTTCTGGAAATATGAAATATGGAAAATAATAATAACATATATATTATATATTATATCTTACACCATCCATATAATAGCAGCAGCATAGTAGTCTATCCATGGCAATGGGTAGGGATAAGAAAGGAAGAGCCTTAATTTAGTTCAGAAAGACTCCTGGCTAGCAGCAAGTAATTTTTTTTTTTTAAAATTTCACCCACCGTCGATACAGCGACGGCAAGGAAAATATTATTTTTTTTAAAGAATTTTACCCACCGTCGATATAGTGACGGAACTGCGTGGGTATAGCGATGGCACGGAGTCGATATAGCGACGGAATGGCGTCGATACAGCGACGGAACAGTGTGGGGATAGCGACGGCTTGGGTTTCCATTTAAAAAAAAACCTTGTACAGAGCGTGGCTATAGCGATGGGCAGGGGTTGTCGCTATTGCGACGAAATAGTTTCCACGGAACAAAAAACACTTAGATGTCGCAATATCCACGCTTTTCCGTGGATATTGCCACGTTTTTGCCGTGGCAAAATTGATCACTTGTACTAGTGATGGCTGGAAGAGAACTGGCAGCAGCTGCTGAAGACCATTGTGGTCTATTTAACCTCTAAAGGGAGATATAATAGAGCAATGACCTACCATTTCAAGTTCATGAACCACTTCACAGGTAAAAACCCTCTCAATTTGCCCTTTCATTTATACAGGAGTCTAGGGAAGATGGCACATCAAGTGAAATCCCAGCCATCCAACATTGCTGGTAGGCTGTCCCACCATGGTCTTATCCAGTTATTGGGCCAGGAGCTGTTGAAGAGAATAAATATGGCTTGGCCTTATTTTCTTCTCTAGAATGGCTTTGAGACATGCCTTCAGCCATAAAATAAAGGGAAGTCTCCTGCTAAGAAATCTAGCATACCAAGGAGTGGGAGAAGAAGGAGGAGGGCCATTTCCCTAGGTGCAGCAATAGAACAACCTCCCTCCTCTTCCAAGACCAAGAGGGAAAAAAGGAATTTGGACTTCAGTGAGAAAGGTCAGGAGGTAGAAGCACAACAGGAAAATGTCTTAAATCTACCCTATTCAGATTCTGAGGAAGAACAAGAAGAGGATGCATCCCTAGCTCTGCAAATTATACCAGTGTCTAAAGAATTTCCATCCCCCACACCATAGGAGTAGGAGGAACCAACTGAAAGGGATTCCTCCAACAGGACTTGAAGTCAAAAGATCAATCTGTTACTGAGGCAGGTTTATGAAATGGAGGTCTTGGAAAGAGAACTAAAGAGAAATAATGAGACATTGAATAGGAGAAACAAATTATTGCACAAGTCCTACCTGGAGCAGAGGGAAAGATACATATTCTTGAAAAGGCTGAACAAAATATACCTAAGGGACAATACCAGGTTATACAGGAGGGTGAGGCTCCAAAGGCTGTAGCTGAAGGAAGCCAAAGCAAACCCTAACATCCACCTTGCCTTATCCACCCTAGGTGAAGTAGCCATCAGTCTCTAGCCTCCTGAAGCCAGCCAAGCCGCTGTTAACACCCCTAGCACAAAGCCTGCAGAAGAGGAAAGCTAAGCCAACAGGTCTGGAAAGACTTTTTTGATGAAAACCTAATAATTTTGGTAAAACAGGGCTTTTGGTGGCTTAGGCGGATGATGGAATAGTCCATTATCCATCAAAAGCACCACTTTCAGTAGCTAACGGGTCCGATAGACTGGCCGCTTAACCACCGAAAACGGACATAGGCTTAAAATCAATTTTTTAGTAGAAAGAACTGGTTTTGGGCAACTGTAGATGGTTCATGGATGTGATCTGAAGACAAATTGAACTGAGGGATGCATCAGAAAAGGTCTGTGTGAGATCCAGTGTGACATAACCATGCCAAAGGATACCAACCCTAGCTATCAAAGAGAAATCAGTGGTCTAAATAGAAGAGGACCACCAGCAGTGATCACCAGCATTGCTTTAGTTATTTAATAATCACTCAGTGAACTAAATCTTCATTGTAATTAGAAAAGTAGTTAGGTAGGGTTTCAAACCCTAATTTGCAAAAAACTGTTACTTTGTTTAATTTTGTAAAAACAGATCCAAGTTTTTAGGATCTGTATATTTTTGTAAAAGGCTATAAAGCCTAAGACTATTTTTATAAAAAATGTTTGACTTTGGGGATTTATAAGCCTATACTATTGCCAGCTTCTCATTTTGCTCATCCATGAATATAAACTCTTTTGTTATGATTTGTTCAGCCATCATCTCTCTGTTTACTATACTTATGCCTGAATGTGTAATTTAGGTTACTTTCAAGTTGATTAATAACTAATAATTGTCATCCTATTGGTGATTTAATGTGATTTGATTCATAAGTACCATCCTTGTTAGGATTTATCCATTTATATGCATCTATTTTGTGTGTAAATCTGCCAGCCTGATGAGTTCTCCATCCCTACACCTTATTGTCAATTACTGACAGTTGTAACCAAAGCCTTGTAATTGAGTGAGTTTTATGCATGTCTTGAGAGTGGAAGTTTATATAGATCACCTAACTTGATCCATATCAGAAAACCATAAAAACATTTTAAGTGACCAGGCATTCTCGAGCTACAACCTAGAGGATTTTCCTGGAGTGATAACAAATTGGCGTCGTTGCTGGGGAGAGGAGACTGAAGCTCAGCTTCCCTAAGAGACGACATAGATCCTTGCTTTGATGATAGACAAAGCTTGGAAACTATTCTAGTTGTAATCATCTATCTGGTGACTCCATTGAAATAAGGTGGCTTCAAGAAGACCAAGTACCAAAGCAAACCCTAAGGGGCCACCAGCAACACTTGTTTCAGATCTAGAAGAAATTTTGAGAAGAGCCAGGGATTTATTAAGATAGACCAGTAGTGCTGCACAAGAAGCCACATTAGGTATTTCAAGAATTTTTTCTGATATTATTTCTTCTGCTGAAACACTTAATTCTCAGGAATTTATAAACACATAATAAAATCCTAGGGTTTGGGCATCTTCAAGCATTGCTGCTGCTTGTGAAGATCCAATCCCGAGTGACTCCACTGTGATAAGTATACCACCACCTTATCAGCAAGGACCTTCATTAGGGATTCCTTCCTCAACCCCGTCCATACCCATTTCCAAGATGGCAGCTCCTCAATTGACCAAAATTGAAAGGATCCTGGTAGCTAGGTATGCCCCCCTTAATTTTCCAAATCCCCTCTCTGCCATGCCTTTTGGAGATTACCTCAAGTATATGCCTGTTCACAGGAGAAGGGTATTTCACAGCTGAAGAACATCTAGAGGCATTTTACAGCTATGCTGAGAATATTAACATAGAGCAAGAAGATGTGTGGACTAGGGTTTTTGTGCAAAGCCTAAATGGTCAGGCTAGGAAATGGTTTAAGGAACTTCCTGCTAGATCGGTGGTAGGCATTGAGGCCCTAGATGACATCTTCCTAAAGCATTGGGGAGAGAGGAGAGATCACTTCTACTATATCACAGAGTTCAACAACCTGAAAATGGAAAATGGGGAGTCTGTCTCCAACTTCACCAAGAGGTTCAACAATATGTATAGCAAGATCCCCACTGAAATCAATCCCACTGATACCTCAGCTAGGATAACTTATGCAAATGCCTTTGAATCTGATTTCTACCTACTTCTTGGAGAAATGAGGTCTACCTCCTTATCACTCATGCAAGATGCTGCCCTAGAGGTAGAATCAAACATTTTGGATTCTCAGAAGGTCAAAGGAAAGATAGACAGGAAGAAGCAACCAGCAGACCCTATTGGTCCTTCTTCATCAGAGAAAAATATTGACAAAATGACAAAATTATTAGAAAACCTTACTACTGAAGTGTCTAAATTGAAGGATCAAGGGCAGATGCCTGTGAAGGGTAAAGGGCCAAGTGACTTTGCTCCTCGAAACCCTAATTTTGTCCCTTATAGAAGAGGAAACCCCCCAGTGCAGATTCTCAAAAGGGAGAGGAATCAAGGGGAAGATCAGAGAATAAGAGCTCAATTTCAAAATGTTGTACTAGAAGAAGAGCTAGAAGTCATTGAAGAAGAAGGAGAGGATGAAGACAACATCCACTGCATGGAGGATGAGGTGGACTATTCTTTTTTGACATAGGCTAAATATGAGGAAGCCCTAATTAATGAGCAGATCACTGAAGAGACTGTATATCAAGCTGATGGTCAGGAAGGGTACAATCTAAGGTCTGGGTTGGTTGCTCCTCTTAAGAAGAATGTTGGGCCTACCAAGCGGCCTCCCACACCATCCAGAAAGGTCATTGTTTTTCCAAAGAAAGGGGCTGTCATATCCAAAACTTTGTAGAAACCAACACCTTCAGCCATTCCTGATCAGGTCCAAATCAAATTTCCAAGGCATGGGGTAAGGTTTCTAGATAGGCTGCATTACTCTTTCAACTTTGAGTAAGAAATTCAAAAATTAAAGATCCCTTTCCCATTAATTGAGCTAATGAAAAATGATGCATTTAAGTCTCCCATTCTGAATTCCCTTCAGCCAAAGATGCATATTGACACTGACTTTGTTAATCTGCAAGATGACAAGCCTATTGTAACCCTGAGCCCCATGATTGAAGACCTAAAAGACTCATGCTTTCCTTTCTACATATCCCTAAATATCCATGATAAAATCCTTCATAACTGTCTGCTAGATTCAGGAGCCTCTCATAACCTAATTCCAAAGGCTGTGATGGATGAGCTTGGTCTCAGCATCACAAATCCATATCATGATTTATTCTCCTTTGACTCCAGAAAAGTCAAGTGCTTGGGCCTCATCAAATACCTCATTGTGAACCTAACTCAGCTACCTTCGAAAAGCATCATGATGGACATTGTAGTGGCTGATATCCCTCCAAAACTGGTCTCTTGCTGTCTCGATCATGGAGAAAAAGGCTAGGTGGCACCCTTCAGATGGATCTTACATATGCCACTATCCCCATGTTTGGGGGAGAAACTAAGAGGCTGTACCGGGAGAATCAGTTGGCCTACATCATAAGCAAGGAGAGCCATTCAGTGAATCACCCCATCGATGCAGTGGACATTGATTTTGGGTCACGCATTCTACATATAGATGATTCTCAGCAAATATCAATCCAGCTCACTGAGCCCACCTGTCAGCAGCTTGAAGAAGTGACCACAACAATATGGAACATGTATTTTGATGGGGATAGCACTCAAAGCTCAGCAGGTTCAGGTGTGGTATTGATCTCCCCTTCCAAGGAAAACATTCATCTGTCTTACAAGCTTGATTTTAAAACCACTAACAACATAGCAGAATATGAAGCCTTGCTGCTAGGATTTAAAGCTGCCAAGGGGATGGGGATCATGTGCATGAGGATTTTTGGATACGCAGACCTCATTATACAGTAGGTCAACAACAATTTTTAGACAAAAAACATCAGACTGAAGTCCTACAGGGATGAGGTATGGAAACTAAGAGAATCCTTTATGCTTTTTGAACTATCATATATACCTAGGGCTTTGAATCATCTGGATGATTCCCTAGCTGCCTCTGCAAGTCTGTTCATTCCTCCTTTACCTCCCAATCTTAGCTATGATGTTCAAGTTAAATACATACCTTCCCTGCCAGACAATGTCAAATTCTGGAAGGTGTTTGAAAATGATGACGAGCTTGGTAAATTCCTTCAAATAGTAGATGAATTCTCTGATATGCACATAGACCAGGAAAACCTAAACATGGAGGAATCCAAGCAGCTCAAGTTGAAAGATAAAGTGGTTGATCAAAAAATTGTCCAATTGCCCAACAACTACATACCTTGAGGCCTAGTACCACGAGAAGAGTTGTTCGACCACAATGAGATCCCTTTTAATCCTGTCAAAAAGGAGCTATATCCTGCTGTCGAAGAGAAAAACAGAGGTAGCCAAAGCCATCCAAAACTAATAAATCTATCTACGAAATTGACTATTGATTAGAGGTCAAAGTTTTGCAGCCTGATAAATGAGTTTACTGATGTCTTTTCCTGGGAGTATAGTGACCTAAAAACCTATGACACCAATATCATCCAGCACACGATTCCTTTGGAGAAGGACACCATCCCTTTCAAACAGAAGCTGAGATCCATCAGTCCTCTCCTATTACCAGTAATTGAAAAAGAAATCCATAAGCTCCTCAAAGCCAAGATCATAATCCCCCTCAGGTACTCCAAGTGGATTGCAAACCTAGTGGTGGTAAGAAAGAAAAATGGATAAATCAGGTTGTGTGTGGATTTTAGAAACCTAAACAAGTGTTCCAAGAAACATAACTATCCACTGCCCAAGATGGAACACCTGCTGTGGAAAGTCTCGGGGGCTAGGGTTATGTCCTTCCTAGATGGATTTTCTTGGTACAACCAAGTTGCAGTGCACCCTGATGACCAAGAGAAGACTGCCTTTACCACCCCCTGGGGCACCTTCATGTATGCTAAAATGCCATTTGGAGTAATGAATGCTGGGGATACTTTTTAGAGAGACATGGATCTAGATTTTGTAGGATTGAAAGATAATTTTGTGCTGATATATTTGGATGACTTAACAGTTTACTCTCAAAGCCATCATGACCACTTACAACATTTAAGGAAGGTATTTCTGAAGTGCAGAAGGTATGGAATATCACTGAACCCTAAGAAGTCCCAGTTGGCACTTAGTGAAGGAAAACTCCAAGGCCATATAGTCTCAGCTGAGGGTGTAAAGATCGATCCTGTAAGGGTGGACGCAATTCAACAGCTGTCAATATCGAGGTCAAAAAGAGACATTCAGTCCTTTTTAGGAAAGATAAACTTTGTCAGGAGATTCATCCCCAATTTCTCTGAGTTGGTAAAGCATATAATAGTCATGTTGAAAAAAGAGGCAGAAATAAAATAGACTGACTAGGCAAGAAACTCTTTTGAAGACATTAAGAAGGCCATCATGGAGGCCCCAATCCTAATTAGTCATGATTACACCAAGAATTTTTATATTTTCTCTTTTGCATCCTGTGACACAGTGGCAGCTGTACTATTACAAAAGAATGATGAGGGTCTTGATCATCCAATTGCATTCTTCAGCAAAACCCTGAGAGATGTTGAGTTGAAGTATGACCCAATTAAGAAGTTGGCTTATGCCCTCATAAAATATTTGAAGACTTTCAGAATTTATATTCTCCATGCCAAGGTCCTTGCATATGTCCCTTTAGCTATTGTGAAGGATGTTCTGACCCAGCCTGACATTGATGGGAAGAGAGCTAAGTGGATTTACAAGCTCATTGAGTTTGATATAGAGGTGCAATCCACTAAGCTTGTGAAGGGACTAGGTCTAGCCAAACTCATGGCCAAAGAGAACTGCGAACTGATGGGAATAAATTTCACATGTGTCAAATCAGTAAAGGTGCAGACTGTGGTAGCAGCATAAGTAGATCAATATCAGAATGACATTCCATCAGTAGCTGAAAGCATATCTTCATGTGAGTGGTATTCAGGTATTATTCAATTTTTTCAAAATTTAAAAGTTTCCCCTGATCTCACTCCTAACCAAGCACGAGATATTAAGTTAAAATCTATTAAGCTTTGCATAATTGACAAACTACTGTACTGGAAAGATTAGTTTGGAATTTTGCTAAGGTGTCTAGATAAAGAGGAAGCAGAGAAGGTCATGCATCACTTTCATTCCAACACATGTGGAGGCGACCACTATTGGAAAACCAGAGCCCACAATATCTTAAGAGCAAGATACTATTGGCCAGTCCTCTTTGCTGATGTATGCACTTTTGTAAGGGCCTATGACCAATGCCAAAGATTTATAGGGAAGCAGCAGCTCAAATCCTTACCCCTTAGGCCTATTGTGGTGAATGGGACTTTCTAGCAATGGGGTCTAGATTTCATAGGTGAAATAAATCTATCTTCCAGTGCACACCATAAATGGATCTTAGTAGCCACTGACTACTTTACCAAATGGATAGAAGCAGTACCCACTAGGAATGCCATTCATTAGGTCATCATGAGATTTTTGTGTGAGAATATCTTCAGCCGGTTTGGCTGCCCTGTAAGGTTGGTAACTGTTAATGCACCAGCTTTTAAAGCTGGGGCATTAGTTAAAATGTGTGAGTCAATGGGAATTCAACTTGTGCATTACACCTCCTATTATCCACAAGGCAATGGCATGGCTGAGTCATCCAACACAAGTTTAGTCAGGATCATCAGGAAACCATTGATAGGGTAATAGACAAAAGGTCCATAGGGCCTTCTCCATTTAAGCTAGTTTATGGCACTGAGACCATTTTTCCTATCCAGCTCATTCTTCCAGTGGAAAAGTTCTTTCAAGAAGAGGAATATGAACCAAATGATATGGTGAGAAGGATGATGGACTTGGTGGATTTACAGCAAATCAGGGAGCAAGTTATAGGAAAATAAGAAGCCCATCAATAGAGGATAAAGGGCATGTTTGACAAAAGAGCAAAATTAGACAACTTCCAAGTTGGATATTGGGTCCTCAAGTGGGATAATGTCAGACAGGATAAGGGAAAACATGGAAAATTTGACTCCCTATGGATTGCCCCTTTTTTGATAGGCTAGGTACATAAGAATAACACCTTCAAATTGTAGAATCTGGAAGGGGAAGAGGTATTTGATGGCCCCGTGAATGGGCAGTTTTTGAAACTCTACTTTATTTGAGGCTCTGAGGCCTTATTATTGTAAATTAGTAGATAGTAGGTTGTTTTTTCTTACAGAATAAAATCCATGCCCAATGGAACAATAGATGCTAGTGTTAAGTTATTTAGTTGCTTGGAGGGAAAGGTATTTTGGTCTGAGATTCTTGGGACCTCACTGGGAGGGTCCCATCCCCAAGTAGGAGCCAGATGTTATCTCCCATAATAAATTTATTTTGAAAGTAGGAAGAATCTCTTTGTGTAACGAAAGATATGAATATCACTGACAATTTGAAAGCCTCTGTTTTTTATTTGGATGAAAATTTTACAAGTTATAGCTTTTGGTGGCTTAGGCGAGGACTATCGTAGCTCATTATCCACCGAAAAGCTATGTTTCGGCGGCTAAAAAGTTGAACGTGGGCCAAAGGTGAACCATCGAAAGCGATCTGAGCAAGAAGAGTCAAAGAAATACTTTCAGTGGCTTAGGTGAGACTACAGAAAACTCATTAGCCACCGAAAAGGGGTGCTTTCGGTAGACTAGAGAGAGAAATAAAAAAGATTTTAACCACTGAAAGCGAGTGGCAAGCAGCATCGGGAAAAGTACATTCAGTGGCTTAGGCGAGGCTCAGAACATCTCACTAGCCACTGAAAAAGGTCGCTTTCGGCATATTAGAGAATGGTGCAACACATATGCTAATCACCGAAAGCTGGAAGACAAACATCGGGTGAAAAACCCTTTCGGCAGTTTAGGAAAAAGCTAGGGAATTTTATTAACCACCGAAAGAACATGTTTTCGGCAGATTAAAAGGTTTTCTGATGGGGTCGTTATCTGTCGAAAGTAGAAATTCACCACAGCGACGGAGTAAAGGTTCCGGCAGCTTAAGCGAGAAAGACAATGTTTTGTTAGCCGCCAAAAGCCAAATTTTTAGCGGCTAGCTGAAAAAATCATGGAGGATATTAACCACCAAAAGGGAAAAATAAGGAAACGGTTAGGAACCTATCACATCTGACCCCGTCAGTAAGATAAAAGAGCATTCAAGAGCATGATTACCCACCAAAAAGATATGGAGTCGTATGAATGCATGGGAAATGAGTGAAAAGGGTCAATTATGCAAATGGAAAAAGACTGATCTGACTGCAAACCTTCATGTTTCCTCCACCTGTCCAAAGGATCATCAAATAGCGACCGAATGCTCTGGCTGAAGTAAGTTACAGCTATGTGGGAAAAAAGATCTCAAGGGTCGAGCTGCTGTCATCATTTTGGTGACCTCAGCCTTCATAAATAACAAAAAACCCTCATAATCAGTGCCATGGGACTCCATCTTATTTCATTGTCAAAATTAACATTTTTCCATCAGAAAAAACTAGCTCTAAAAGAGCATCCTACTAAAGCACACTGTGTACAAAGTCTAAAAAACTGTTTTGTAGGTACCTAGGAGCTACACCCATCAGGATGAAGAAGAGTGTACCATCTCTTAGGCAAGAGCTAGGTGATATCAGTTATTTAGAATCCTATCCAGAGGTCTATAGACTATTCCAGGAGGTGGGATGCTACAAGTTCTGTGAAAAAATACAAGTCTTCCATCAGTAGGTGGTTGAAGCTTTTGCCCTGTCATTTGATGGTTCAAAGGCAATCATAGGAAAATAGGAGTTTCTTATAGATGAAGCACTAATAGCTGAGGTGACAGAGCTCCCTTCCATAGGAGAGAAATGGTTCAAGACCACCATACCAAAAGAGGTGGATTTCAGGTCATACCTTAAGCCTGAGCATAGAGGAATAATATGGAAGAAGAGTGTGCCATCATCATGGCTGGAAGAGAACTGGAAGCAGCTTCTGAAGGCCATTGTGGTCTATTTAACCTGTGAATGGAGATATAATAGAGAAATGATCTACCATTTCAAGCTCATGAACCACTTCACAGGTAAAAACCCTCTCAAGCTGCCCTTTTATTTATATGGGAGTCTAGCGAAGATGGCATATCAAGTGAAATCCCAGCCATGCAAGATTGCTGGTAGGTTGTCCCACCATGGTCTTATCCAGTTATTGGTCCAAGAGCTATGAAGAGAATAAATATGGCTTGGCGTTATTTTTCTGTTATGGAATGGCTTTGAGATAGGCTTTCAGCCAGAGGAGAAAGGGAAGTCTCCTGCCAAGAAATCCAGCACACCAAGGAGTGGGAGAAGAAGGAGGAGGGCCATTTCCCCAGCTGCAGCAACAGAACAACCTCCCTCCTCTTCCAATACCAAGAGGGAAAAAAAGAATTTGGACTTCAGTGAGAAAGGTCAAGAGGCAGAAGAACACCAGGAAAATGTCTTAAATATACCCTATTCATATTATGTGGAAGAACAATAAGAGGATGTAGCCGCAACTTTGCAAATTATACCAGTGTCTGAAGCATTGCCATCCCCCAGGCCATAGGAGCAGGAGGAACCAGCTGAAAGGGCTTCCTGTAGTAGGCATAGAATTCAAAAGATCAATCTGCTACTAAGGCAGGTATATGAAATGGAGGTCTTGGAAAGAGAACTAAAGAGAAATAATGAGACATTGACTAGGAGAAACAAATTATTGCACAAGTCCTACCTGGAGTAGAGGGAAAGATACATCTTCTTAAAAAGGCTAAACAAAAGATACCTAAGGGACAATACCAGGTTATATAGGATGGTGAGGCTCCAAAGGCTGTAGCTAAAGGAAGCCAAAACAAACCTTAGCAGCCACCTTTCCTTATCCACCCTAGGTGAAGCAGCCATCAGTCTTTAGCCTTCTGAAGCCAGCCAAGGTGATGTTAACACCCCTAGCAGGAAGCCTAAAGAAGAGGAAGCTGAGCCAACAGTTCTGAAAAGACATTTTTGATGAAAGCCTAATAATTTTGTCGAAAACAGGGCTTTCGGTTGCTTAGGAGGATGATGGAATAGTCCATTAGCCACCTAAAGCACCACTTTCGGTAGCTAACGGGTCCGATAGACTGGTCGCTTAACCACCAAAAGCAGACAGAGGCTTAAAAGCAAGATTTTGGAAGACAGAATAGGTTTTGGGTGACTGTAGATGGTTCATGGATGTGACCTGAAGACAAAGGGAGTTGAGGGATGCATCAGAAAAGGTCTGTGTGAGATCCACTATGACATAACCATGCCAAAGGATACCAACCCTAGCTATCAAAGATAAATCAGTGGTCTAACTGGAAAAGGACCAGCAACAATGATCACCATCATTGCTTCAGTTATTTAATATTCAGTCATTGAACTAAATATTCATTGTAGTTAGACAAGTAGTTAGGTAGGGTTTCAAACCCTAATTTGCAAAAAAACTATTACTTTGTTTAATTTTGTAAAAGCAGATCCAAGTTTTTAGGATCTGTATATTTTTGTAAAAGGCTATAAATCCTAAGACTATTTTTGTAAAAAAGATTCGACTTCGGGGATTTATAAGCCTATACTATTGTCAGCTTCTTATTTTTCTCATTCATGAATATAAGCTCTTTTGTTATGATTTGTTCAGCCATCATCTCTCTCTTTACTGTATTTATGCCTGAATGTGTAATTTAGGTTACTTTGAAGTTGATTAATAACTAATAGCTATCATCCTATTGGTGATTTAATGTGATTTGATTCATAAGTACCATCCTTGTTAGGATTTAGCCATTTATATGCATCTGTTTTGTATGTAAATCTTCTAGCTTGATGAGTTCTCCATCCCTGCACCTTATTGTCAACTACTGAACAATTGTAACCAAAGCCTTGTAGTTGAGTGAGTTTTATGCATGTCTTGAGAGTGGAAGGTTATATAGATCACCTGACTTGATCCATATCAGAAAACCCTAAAAACATTTTAAGTTACCAAGCATCCTCAAGCTACAACCTAGAGGAGTTTCCTGGAGTGATAACAACACTTATATCTGATCATGGAAGGAACCAATCCTCTCACCATGTCAGAAGGGCTCACGGACTCATCACTTCCCCTTGGAAGGAACCTCGATCTGGAGAACACCAAGCTTCTCCCTGAAGTACTCAATCTTCACTCTAGCTAATGGCTTGGTCAACACATCAGCTATTTGCTCATATGTCGAAACATATTGGAGATTCACTGCTCCCCTCTGCACCATATTCCTGATATAGTGGTATTTTATCTCGATATGCTTTGTCTTTTAATGGAATACCGAGTTCTCTAAAAACTTTGGACAAATCTGGTTGTCGCAATATATACAAGTAGCATCCAGTTGGATATCAAATAAATTAGATTGTAGCTTCCTCAGCCACACTACTTCACAACTAGCCGAACAAGCTACGACATACTCTGCTTCGGATGTACTTAGCACCACACAGGATTTTTTCCTGCTAAACTAAGAGATCACACCTGATCCCATAATGAAGCAGCACCCTGAAGTGCTCTTCCTATCAATGGCACTGCCTGCCTAATACGAATCCACACAACCCTCTAGGTTAATCTTCATATTCGTATCATACTCAAGCCCATACTCAACAGTACCCTTCAGGTACCTTACTGCATGTTTTTCAACCTTCAAGTGAACATGTCTCAATGTGTTCACAGCAAAGCAAATATCTGGTCTTGTATTTGTCAGGTACATCATCTGACAATACATCATGGCATCAACCGACTCTGATGAAGCATCACTCAATGGCTTCATGTTCGATGCCATAGGTGTGGTCATGGCCTTGCAGTCCATCACTCTGAACCTCTTCAGGACCTCTACTACATACTTCCCTTGTCCCAGGGAGATTTCATCTACATTTTTCCACACCTCCATGATTAAAAAGTAGTGCATCATATCCAAGTCCTTCATCTCGAACTCGGCAGCAAGTCTCCTTGCAAATTTAATGAGTTCCTCTTTTCTGTCAGGAACAAGTCATCGACATATAATAGGAGCATCACTGGTTTTATGCCTTCAACCTTGAAGTAAAGGCTGGAATCCTCTTTACTCTCAGTAAATCCTAGAGTCATCAGTAAGCTATCCATCCCGTCATACCATGTCGAACCTCAGGATCTTCTACAGTCACTCCCTCTGAAGAGGAGCATCATTATCCCTCTGTCTTTTGTACTCTATGTACTGAAACATTCTGTACCAGAGTGACAAGTAGCTTCCTCCGCTACTAATATTCTATGTATCCATCTAGGGTCACTGGATACCAAGATCCTCTATCTTGAACCTTTTCAAAAGTTCTTCTCACACCCATCTGTGAGCTTGTCATCCTTTATAGGTTTTCATCTTCAATCTTGTAGCAAAGGTTAAGATCTTCATCACTCTAGGTGATCTTCAAGCTCCTCATGTATATGTTATCCCATGGGTGTCTTCTTGAGCTCGTACAAGTATTTCTTTCATTTGCACACATGATTCTGCCTATAATGTGTCTTAACTCCCATTGGTTGCAAATGTCTCTTCCTAATCTATTCCTTCTTTCTGTGAGAAGCCTCGTGCTACGAATCCTGCCTTGTATCCCACGATGTTTCCATCTACTGCATGATGGAACTACAAACTTCCCTTCAGGTCTCGATACTGCATCCTAGACACCATTCTTCTTGAACTATTTTTTCTTATCTTCATGGCTACTTCTTCATAGTTGGAAGGTTTTGCATCACTAATGTCACTGCATTTGTCATATTATTCTTCATCTTGGATTCTTTCTTGAACTGTTGTTACTTGTTCTTCAGAACAAGTCTCACCCTTCTTTTCTTGTAGGATATTGTATGCAATCTTTCCTACAAGTCAAATGCATTACTTGTATTGTTAAAAACATTTCATAAGTTATATATAATGAAAAATTATTTTTCATAAAGATATAATCATGCAACTATTTTAGCCAATACAACATTCATCCATATCTCACGGAAACTTTCTAGATGCCTTCCATCTCTACCAGGACAACATTGAGATTGTGCACTAATCCAATATGTCAGCAAAGAGGTTTCATTCTAGATAAGTAGCAATGGAGAGTTGTATAGCACCATGAGATACTTACCCATCACATGCATAGTAGTAGTATACTGTCATTAATGCAAACATTCTATCATGCATAATACATCAACTGAATATAAACAAATGCATAACAAAAAAATATCATGAAATGACAATGAAATACTTATATTTATTTGTTTCGTAGGTAGACTCCTCCTTGAGCCTTCTACTTCATCATCTTCTTCATTCATAGCATCTTCATTTCTTATCCAAATGCTTAGATGGATAAGAGTTTCTTCAAGAATTTAGTTCTTCATATTCCTCGTCGCTTAAGGGATATGTTTTTGAATCGTGAGGGATTGATCTTCAGTTGCTCCCATATTCTTTTCTCTTATTATGAGTCGAGCTTCTTCTTATGTGCACTCTTCCCAGAGTCTACTGAAAGTAATCACTTCCTTCCGGCACACATTCCTCAAATGAATGAATCCCATGATCCCGGGAGACCATTCAAGGTTGTTATCACCACTTCTACATTCTCCACTTCTTCTTCTACCGCTTCAAGTTGTTCTTTGATTTGAGAAACCCTTGTAAAGTATGACTATATGGTCTTTGCAATATGGATCTTCACATTCTTCACCTGTTTTCTCAAATTCATGTTTTGATTTATGTTCTTCCCTTAAAATAGCTTGGTTAAGGAATCAAACATATCTTTTGGTGTCTTTAGGGAAGACACTTGTGGTATAAGGTGATCTGTGATTGAATCAACAATGATCTTCTTGGCCTCAACCAAATTTTTCTTGTATAAGTCTTTCAGCATCATCTCCCTCTGGAACTAGAACCTCTTTACTTATGTAGGTGTCCAATTCATTTTCTTCAAGAACTAGTGAGATCCAATACTTCCATGCTTGGAATTTGTTAGTTTCATGAAACTTTTCATCATGATGGTGTGACTAGTCATTTATAACTGAGAACCTCAAATGTAAATAGCAAAAGATTAGATCTTACCGATTTGAGGTGTCTGTCCTGGTTCTGGAGTTGGATGATCTAGGTTTTGTCAGAGAAACCATAATTTTCAAAACTTGGAATCTTTTAGATCTGATTGGATAGAAATATAGACCTCTTCAAGGAAAGCTATCCAATGTACTCCTTTTCTGAAAACAGTGCAGGGAAGCTCCTAGAACAAGAAGCCCTAGTTTACCAATTTCTTCTGCAGAAATTCCTGATATTGTTTCTACAGTATCTCTAAAAGTACTACCCCTATATGTCTAAAATTCCATACTAAGGTAGCCTCATCTATCCATGTTCCAACACCATAGGTTTCATTAGAATTGGTTTTACCCATTGGGACTTATGGGATTTTTACCAAGGTGACTTGTTTCGGGACTGCTCAAAATACGGAAGTTGTACGGACTTCCACGTGTCACTGTTTCATCTTCAACGTCTAAAACTTTTACCACAAAAATTAAAGTCCTTGCCCTTTCTGGAAAAGCTTGATAAATTGAATTTGGAACTTTGTAGTCCAAGATATAACAATTCTCCCTAGGTGTCCTATTTGGGGAGGAATCCTGGGAGAGGCTAGAACCCTAAATTGGAGGAATCATATCTCTTAGAATATAGCGAATATTATTCTAAAACTTGGACACATGTACATCAGAAATTTATATTCGACTTGTGAAAGTTTTGGCACTTGTACTTTCTTCATTCTCAAGATATAGAGAATCTACCAAAACTATCAGTTTCTGTATTTTAGGGTTTTTTAGGCCCGGGGTCAAACTAGGGTTTGACCTTCCCAGAGTTTCACCCAACCAAAAATATCGACCCACGTCTCTAAACTTTGATTTTGATGAGGAGAGAAATCCTATGTCGGGCTCACTAAAAAATTCCTCTTCTGTAAAAAATCCCTAATTTCCCGCACCAAAAACTGAAAATGCCTAGAGTCAAATTATGCTTCGATAGAAAGATGCGCCCTTCAATGGAGAGTCATCCTAGAATAATTTTGTTGATGGATTGTGGAGAGAGACCCAAAAAGTAAGAAGCCATAGCTTCTGCAGCTGCACAATGTCTTCTTCTCAGGTTAGCTTTGATACCATGTTAGATTTTTATGATTTAAACAATATGATCTTAGGATCTTATCTAAGAGAATAACATGCACAACAATAAACACAAGAGACAAGAGACATAAAGGATTTTCCTCAAGGAAACCATAAACAAGAAATCCATGCAACTTCCTTAGAGATATAATGAGCACCAATGGAAGCAGTAAAACTCAAAAACATAAAGATGATCTCGAACAGCTTGTTCTCTCTCTCTCTCACTGGAGAGAGCTTATCCTCTCTCACTCATGCATCCCAATGAGTGAGTGTGTGTGTGTTAAATAGAGAGGCCCACTCTCTATTTATATACTTTTGTTCACTTAATGTCCACTTCAAAATGTTAGCCCCATTTAACAAATAATTTCTAGGTCCGACATCTCTAGGACAGTCTAATAAGCCTAGTGCCCCACAATTGTGGGGACTTTTCCCTTCGATCAACAAGGAGGGTTAACCTTGACTCAATTGTGTGGACTATTACCCTAACTTACAATGGAGGGTTAACCTCAATGAATTTACATGACTTGTTTACATTATTGAATCTCCCAATAGGAACAATGGGGTATGACATGACTCATTTACATTACAGATACTTCCCGATAGAAACATCGGGGTACAATATATAAGATATACAAGTGAATACATTCTGAAGTTACAAATACATCAACATGCACGCACAATAGGTAACGTATAACTAGGCACAAAAACAACTTAGTACGTACAATGGGCCACAACCAACTATGGGCACCTAAAAATGAGCACAAATTATAGCTTCTGACACACTAAATCTTTCTGCACTAAGTAGAGCACTAAATAGAGGTTCTTGCTCCATTGACTAGCTTAGAATGACAAATAGCGATACTGGAAAAAAGACTTCAAAGACTTAGTTTTAGTTTTCACCATGATCCCTGGTTTATTAAAGACTCGACATGCGATCTGAGGTGTGGGTGATGGGTTAGGAGGACTATGGTACCATACCAGAATACCTAGGGTACTATTTGGAAGGCTCATTGTTGCCAATACAAGAGTTCCAACTGGACATGGGGTGTTACCTGATCCATTTTATTTATAGATGGAATTGTTCTTGCCAACTAGCTTTTACTTAGCTAACAAAATAGTGAGGGAAGAAGGGATCGACTATTAAATATTAAATAAAAGAAGCAGAAGATGGTGGAACACACAATGGGCATATTGATTTCCTTCTCATTTTTAGACTCAAGCATTTATAGGATTACATCACAAAAAAACCATGGGCCAATACTATGGGCTAGAAAATACTATGAGTCACTAATCAAGATAAGGTGACCAAATAAACTACTCAACTAAGTGACTAATTGTGTTGAGAGGGGTCAAATATCTCGAGATGCAAACCTCTTCTTAGGTATTTCATGCAAGGAGCTATTCGAGGAGAACTTTGCACCTCGGGAGATTTGATCCCTCTCAGCGCTTGATAGAGTCGAGGATTTGGATCTAGGATGGTAATGCTCACATCAAACCTATGAACTGATGCAAGACTTGTCAATGGTGGTCTTGGAGTTATACAACAAATTGTATATAATTTAAATTTAATTTTATATTTATATTAAATTAAAATTAAAATATAATATAATTTTTTTAATTTTTTAATTTTAACGTATTAAAATTAAAATTAAAATATAATTTTATATTTATATTTAAATTAAAATCTAATTTACAATTTATATTTATATAAATAAACATTTTATTCAAGTTTATATATAAGTTCTTTACTATGTATAATAAGAACTACATGTGGTATAGTGGTAAGGGTGTTGGGATAATGGGCATGAGGTCCAAGGTCCAATACTCCTAGACCACCTAATTTTTTAGAAAATATATTGAATTTTATACTTGCATATATTTCATTGTATGGTGTTTTATACTTGTATAGATTTCGGTGTATGGTGTTTTATCTTTGCATAATTTTCAGTGTAACTATTATTCCTTGGACACATTGATTTTAGTGTATATTTCATGGATGCATAAATTTCAGCGTGGATTTCATAGACGCATAAATTTTAGTGTATATGTTAATGCTTGACATTTTTGATATAGATTTTGAACTATAAATGGAATATGTGCATGCAAAAGATGCTATGAGACAAACAAGAGAAGAACAAAAATAATAGAACGACGAACGTCAGAAATCATATCAAGGAAGAAAATCTAATGAAATTATAGAAAAAGAATGCGAAGAAGACTTGAAACAAAAAGCAGAACAAAAAAAAGAATAACGAAAAATAAAGTTGGACGAAATGACAATATAAGAACGAGAAGAACAAAGTAAACAAAACGCAGATCGACAAAAAAAAAATCGAAAAGAAATCTAGCTGGATTGACAACAACAAAATGAGAAGAACAAAGAAAATGAAGTGCTGACCAAAAAAGAGCATATCGAGAGAGAAAGTTGAAGCAATTAGAAGAACAAAGAAATAAATTTGTAGAACAACAAAGAAATCAAAATACGGAACAACAAAGATAATATTCAACCAATATACCTGTAGAACCAACTGTGGGAGATGCTCAACATGTAACATTTAGAGAGAAACGTATTGATGACATGGTCCAATTTCAAGTAGTTCAAATTATTGATATGGTACGAGATAAGGAGATTGAAATTGAAGATAATATATTGGCACCATTTGAAGAAATATATACTGGACATAAAAAATTTTGTGAACGAATTGATCAATTAGAAAAAGTTCAAATTTGTCATGTTTTCCAGGAGTCATATGCTGGAATACAAGTATGTAATTCAATTACAGGTCCAATTTGTGTGTGATGTCTTAAGAGAGAGATCTAATCACAGACTCTCAACTAGGAACCACATGGATCTAGGAACTCAACCTCATATCCTTGAATATCTCACACAAGTTGAAGAGATTTTGATAGAATGTGCAAGTCCAATTTTGCAGGTGATGCATTCAATAGGTGGACAATACAAATATCGAGGACACACCATCAGTTTTTCACAAGAGATTAAATATGTTTCCAATACATTGCCATGATATATTAACAACTTGGAATTAATGGTCGTTGTGCGAAAAAAGGATGACAAGGATCGAGTTATGATTTCACTGTTAGAAAACAAATAATTATGGATGCATTATTATATAATATTTAGAATTATCCATATTATCAAGATGTTTGAGTTGATTATGACGTAGTATAAGAGTTATTGGAAAATGCACCAGATATCTCACATATGCTTATTTCTGTTACTCTTCTTGATATTGACGATGACACACAATTTGTAATGTTGGAAGGGATACCAGGAGCTGACAACATGTTAGATGGCTTATAAACAACTTCTTTTGCATCAAGGATTCCAATCGCACCATGAGAGATAGAAATTATTAGAGCATGGGAAAATAATTCTAATCCGGATGAAAATAATGCAAATGATGAATCACCTGATGTGCTTAACTAGCCTGGAATTGGCTCATCTCCGATTAGCAAGTATAACATTGTTGTATTATTTGATATGACATTTCCACCATTGGTCCCTAAAGGAGAGGCATATTGGTTACAACCATGAATGGGAAATGTCCATGTACATGAGTACACAAAACATCTTCTCAGATATCGTGATAACAGATTTGGAAGGAACCCTTGCTTCAGATATTTTTTACTAAATATCATAATGAGACATCGTGATCAAGATTCCTCAACAGTTTTTTTAAAAGAAAATATTAGTGAACTATAGACAACAATGGAAGAGTTATGACAACATTTATGAAATCTTCCAGATTCAAGACTGGGAGAAAGATTAATGATATTTGGAATGGTATTAAGAGGTACATGTGAATATTGGAGCAAGTGTCGTCAAGAGTTATTTGACTTGATTCAAGATATAGGTTGTATGAAAATATTCTTCACACTAAGTGCAGTAGATATGCAGTGTCCTGATTTACATAAATTAATGCCATGCACAAGTCCTACAGATCCACGTGAAGTGAGAAAATCGCAACGTCAAAATGTAATTGATAATCCTCACATCGTAGCACATTATGTGCACTTGATACATACAATGTTTGGAGAAGAGGTTTTCAAACATTTTGATCAGGCTATAGATTATTGGAGTCACTACGAATGGAAACATCATGGATCTCCTCATGTCCATGGGTTTATTTAGTTAAAAAATGATCCCAACATGGACACTTTGAATTGGGATGATCCTAGAGAATTTATATTTGCAAAAATGTATTTCTACAGATGTGTGCATGCAATAAATCCCTGTGAGGGACATCATCCAAATTGGAGATAATGTATACGATTATCCTTCTGTAAAAGACATAGAACAAATATTTCAATCGGATCCAATGATTGATTATGAAGAACTTTGTAACAGTGTTGAGCGTCACATTACTTGCAATGAGAAAACTTGTCTTCGAAATAAGGGAGGAAAAATGGTATGTCGATACCACACACCATGGGATCTATGTGACCTGTCAAAAATTTACATTGATGAACAAGGTGAAAAACAGTATGAACCTAGATGAAATGATGACTGAGTGAATACACACAATCGTGAAACACTAATGAAGTGGAGTGCTAATATAAATTGGTAGCATGTACTTTCCAAGCGCATGGTTATTAATTAAATAGAAAAATATGCCTCTAAATATGAAAAGCAATCTGAAACTTTCTACAATATGTTGATGCATGTCTCTTTTATCTAGAATCTGAACGAACCAGCAACATGTGCATATAAAATTTTGTTGTGTAAATCCATTATTGATAGGGATATTGGTGCACATGAGACATGTCATTTTCTTCTAGATCTTCCTCTTCAAGAATGTAGCCATTGATTTGTGGTTCTAAATGTTGTTATGAATGTTTTTAAACAAGTACCAGTTGATACATATAATGTTGACAATGATAATTATCTGATTGATGCATATACTAATCGACTTGAGAATATGGAGCAACTTACATTGATATATTTTGCAAAATATTGGTCATATGACAAATTTCGATGGAGAAAAATGGTTACAATGAATAAATGCATCTATTGTACATGTATTTCCTAGATTTATCTCTATTCCTAATTCAAAATATGAGAAGTTTGTCAAATTCTATTGGTCATAGTTAGTTTTCTACAAGAAATTTCATGAATTTAGAAAATATATAGACCACACATATAATGAAATAGAACAGAATTGGAAAAATTTGCAATATATACCTTGGCATGTTGATCACAAACTTGTGCCTACAGATGCTTGAGTTGAATCCGATGAAGAAGAATAACATCCAAATCCACAAAGAGATTCCAGGAAACATGAATGGGAGATCATATGTGGATTATATAAAAATCATTTTATAAATTATAATGAGTTTGAGATGCTTGGAAAGAGGGATCTTGATCATATGAATGATTGGAACACTTCTTTCATAGATGAAGAGACCTCCAGTCTTGCAATTCTTTTCATCTCTCATATGAAGAAATTGAAAAAAAGTTTTCTAGTACTCAACATGCAAAGTCTTACTTGATTGATAGTTTGGGTGATAAACAAAGAATAGCATACAATGTTATCCTTGAGAATTATAGAACAAGTGTTCATCCACTACATATGATAATCCAAGGAACTGCAGGTATGGGAAAGTCATATTTGATTGGAGCCATTAAAAATACACTTGAAAATATCTCGCATCCAGTGAAAATTCCATTACTTCTTCTAGCTCCTACATGGGTGGCATCTTTCAACATATCCACACAACAGTTCATTTTGCACTTCATATACCAATCAAAGAAATTAATCATTTAAGAGGACCTAGTTTAATTAAATTACAAGAAGAGTTGAGGAATGCTAAATATATTTTGATCGATGGAATGAGTTTTATTGGAAAAAATATATTAATCAGAATAGATTCAAGACTTCGCCAAGCCTTCCCAGAAAATGTTAATATACCTTTTGGTGTAAGATCAATTATATTGGTCGTGATTTGGGAAAATTTCCAACTATCATGGATAATCATGTATATGCGTCATAAGACATTGAAAAATAATTTTGGAACACATTCACAACAGTTGTGACCCTCGATACCGTGTTTCGACAGAATGGACAAAGCAGTCAACAAATATATTTTCACAATTTGTTAATGAATATTAGAGATGCAATTCCAACAATATAGGATTGGAAATTACTGATGAATTGTACAGATACTTCCTTACATGCTTCAATGAAAAATTACTTCGATAAGGTGTTACATTTTTTTGTGACAAATGATGATGTAAACTGTCATAACCAGCTTTAATAAGAAGCCTAAACTATCCCATTGCAACCAGAATTGCTACATCGGTAAGAAGTAACTCTTCTATGGAAGGAGATGAAGAAGGGTTGGAACTTGAATTACTTATAGCCATAGGGTAATTCTCACATCAAACCTATGGACTGATGCAGGAATCGTCAATGGTGCTCTTGGAGTTATACAACAAATTGTATATAACCCTGGAACTTCGCCTCTAGAACCACCCATGTATGCTTTAACAAAATTTAATAATTATGTGGGGGTACCATTGGAAGATTTTTTTCCTCAAGTTATTCTTATTAAATCTATCGAAAGTGGTAATAAAAATAAATTCCATTGAAACTTGCTTGGGGTTTAACAATACATAAGTCAGAAGGATTGACATTGGAGAAAGCTACTATTAATATTGGAAAGCAAGAGAGGCATGGTATGACATTTACAACAATACCTCAAGTTAAATATTTAACAGGTCTACGATTTCAACCTCCATTCTCATATGAATGATATGAGAAGATGTCAAAACTACCAGGTGTGAAGATAAGAAAAGATGAAGAAGATGGATTGAGAATGATCACTATGTGAACCATATTTTCATTTAGTTGATCTGTACAAAGTTATTGTTTCTATTTTCTAGTTTACTAATTTAATCAATCCTTAATACTTATTACTTACATTATGATAATCCTCATAATTATGTCTATGTTTTCAACTTAACCTGTTGCTTTCAATGCTGATCAAACTCTAGTTTTGTGTCACCACCCATGATTGGAACCCACCTAGATACAAATCCTAAGTTCCATCAAGCGTCGAGAGGGATCAAATATCTTGATGTGAAAACCTCTTCTTAGGTATTGCATGCAAGGATCTATTTGAGGAGAGTTTTTCACCTTGGGATATTTGACCCTCTCGGCATTTCATAGAGCCTAG
The DNA here is from genome assembly GCA_001517045.1 of Pseudotsuga menziesii. NCBI lineage: Eukaryota > Viridiplantae > Streptophyta > Pinopsida > Pinales > Pinaceae > Pseudotsuga > Pseudotsuga menziesii. The sequence goes on from LPNX010155471.1 coordinate 26,346, forward strand.
GATTTGGATCTAGGATTGTTTATTGTTAGTGACAATATTTATGCATGATGTTGGAATATAATCTCCATATGTTTTATTATGTCTTGGAATGGTTAAAGTTGTCATTTTTGAATTGATGAGATCTTTGTGAAACTGTGTCTATCTAATAAGTTCATTACTCATTTTTTTTCATAAAAATTGTGATTTTTGAAATTTGAAGTCAAGATAATATTTGTAATATTGATCTTTAGTTTGTTCAATCCTAAAACAGTAAACTATAATTTGGTTACTCATGGATGTTCACTATGATGGGAGAAAATTTTATGGTTTTATATGTTAAGGGAAATTTGTTAAAAATACATCAAGTCTTGATCATGAAAATGGTTGAGTGAGCATTAGGTTCGAAATAGTGTATTCAACCTAAACCTTATACCTCCTATCATTTCCTATTTCATGGCAACCAATGGTGTTTGGAGTTAATAATCCAAATGTTTTCAAAGTTACCTCTAGTTTCATTTAAACAATATTGTACATGGATACTAACTCAAGTCTTATATTTATTGAATTACAATGAAAAAAAATTGGATGCATTTTAAAAATCATTTTAATGGTTGAATAGAATGGCAAGCTTTTGTAGATATTCTAACCCAGAAATTGAATCACAGCACACGCACACACACACACACACACACACACACACACACACACACGCACACACATATAGAGAGACCCTTAAGGTAGGGTGACACCATCAAATATTCCTTAAGGAAGGAATCACTTTGCAATCCATGCATGTATAATAATAATCTCCAACATGACTAACACAATGATACTAATGTTTATTTATACTTTCTCATGATATATTTATGGGTCTATGCTTTATTAATATATCATTTATTCTAACTAACCCCAACCACCAAGTGGACCATATTCCTTTATTAATGGCCACATTACATTAATTATTCCCATTGGTATTCCCATGGTATTCCCATTAGTATTACATTAATTATTCCCATTAATTATTTGGTATCTCCCTGTATTGCTCGTAGTCCTCCATGTATCTCCATATTTATTTCTTTGTTGGTTCCATAATGGTCTATAATAGGTTTTTTGGTGCTCCTAAATTGTACTCAATTATTGTTTCTTCTCAAAGTAGTGCGGGTGGTGATATGATGCAACCTGGAAGATGGGAACCTCTTTCTCTAATTTCATAACATGTGATTCATGGGAATCATGTATATCCTCAGATTATTTTTCTTGTATAGTCTCTTCTTCAAAATTTTCTTCATGGGAGTCTAAAGTATATTATTTTGATTCCACCACAAACTCATCATTCGATGTGTCATTTACTACTACAATTAGTCCCCCCTGCAAAGACTTCATCCTGTGCTTTCTTGATCTCTTTTTGTTGTATAAAAGACATATCTTGAAATGTAATTTACTTTTTCTTATACCAAACCTTTAAAAAATATTTTCTGCATTAACATTAACTGTACCCATTGATTTCATCCAAGGACATCCCAAAACAACATCCACACCATCTGTATCTAAAGCATAAAAATATGAATGCAACACATATTTATCCTTAGTAATCTTCAAATATTTAAAAATTTGAAACTTTTCACCATCAACCCCTGAGCTTTGAATATGCTCGGCATGCACTTGCAATTTTTTGGCCAAATTCACATGGACACAATTGTGTTTGCAACTGGGGCTAATAGAAACACGAATATTATCCTTATTAATACATCCATGAACTTTGAATATAGAAAATAGACCCTTATGTCCCATTTGATATTTTTTCTTGGCATGAGATCATTTATCAATAAATAATTGTTCAAAGTCTTCATCAAAAAGTATTTTCATCTTTCTATAGTCAAGTGAGCACCTCCATACCTTAGCATCATCTTTGAAATGAGAGTCTATCCAACGTCTCCATGAGTTTTCCCATCTTGATTTGCATTCTTTACATTCTTCAATACTAAAACCATCATTATTTCCTGTAAAATAAAACCTTCCCATTATTTTTGCAAAAACTTGTAAATAGAGTTAGGGTTTCAAAGAAATCACTTCTCCTCCTTGTAGCTAGGGTTTTGAGATGAAAAATTTATAATGAGCATAACTCGATCAATATTGCTGAGAATATTTATTATAACTAGTTTCTGGAACTTGAACAACCACTCTAGATATATCTATGCTATCATAATAGACATCACGACACCTTATCGGAAGATATTTGCTTTGCAATTCTTGGGGCTGTCATTGAAATTGTAAAAAATAGCTCAATTTAGATCAGCAACATCTCCACAATTTAGAATCCAAATGAGATAATTGTTTTTGTGACTTGTGTATTTTTGTGAGAGGAATTCAAATCTACAATTTTTTTCTTTTGAATCTGCATAGAAAGTTGCAAAAAATCATTTGAAAGTTTCCACACAAATTTGTTCTAATTTTTCTTTCCAAAAATATAAAACTATTATCTACTTGGTGCCAAGGAAAGAGATCTAATACCACTTGAAAAGATTTTGACCCATAAATTTAGTCACAACAAAGATATAGAACACTTAAAACTTTATAAATAACCAAAATACATTCACCATAATAATAACACCAAGATATAGAGAAACACTTAAGGTAGTGTAACACCATCAAATACTCCTGAAGGAAGGAATCACTCCATAAACCATGCTTGTACAATAATAATCTTCGACATGACTAACACAATGATACTTGAATGTCTATTTAAATTTTTTTATGAGCGTATTTAGGGGTCTATACTTTATTATTATATTATTTTTTCTAACTAACCCCAACCACTAAGTGGACCATATTTCGTTATTAATGGCCACACTATATTAATGATTCACATTGGGTACCCATTACATATATTATTCCCATTTAGGTACCCATTACATTCCCTTTGATACCTCCCTAGGAACCCTACATTATTCTCCCCTAGGTATAGTGACAACTTCAAGATTATCACCATGCATCTTTTGAGAAATTGGAGTTTCCCTTTTGACGGTCAATATAAATTTAAATATCCAAAGTGAAGTGAATTCCTTACTTGATTTTTGGTGCATTAGCTCATTCTTCATTATGTTTTGATATTGAAAAACACGATTAGTGTTGCATGGCGTGTTCGGGTACATAGGGTACTCCCAAAAGAACAAACACCTTGAGCATCCGCTTCACACAAATAGATCACAGATCAACACACCGATGTTTGTCACATGGTTAAAACCCTCGAGAGGAAAACAGTCCACGGCCCCAGCCAAATAGCTACTTGGATCAATTTATTATCCAAAAGAAAGAAAGTTACATGAGCTTCTCATAATCGATCATCTAGCCAAGGACCCTCTATGCTCTTTAAATAGAGATCATAGACCAATCGGGTGTTAAGCCATGGATCAATGGTAGGTATGATCTAAGAGAAGTTGAATCGTCAGATTAATCTATGTCTAGAACATATTGTGACCGTTGAATTAAAATATTTACAATTGCATACTAAAGAAACACACTTTTACCTAACGGATATATTACACAAGTTGATCTTAACTAACTCCTAAGTGTCTAAATATCCTAACATCCCCCCTTAAGAACAACTTGGGATAGGATTGAAGGATTTACAAAAGTGACACTATTAGGAGAAGGAAGGAGGCATTAGATCCTATCCCCCCTTAAGGACACATTCCTGAACTCCTAACATAGACTAAAGTTTAGAAAACTTCGCTTCTATAAGAGACTTGGTGAAGATGTCTGCAACTTGATCATCTATAGGGCAATAGAGCACTTCAATAACACGATCATGAACAAGATTTTTGATGAAGCACATGTGTAGCTCAATGTGTTTGCTGTGCTGATGTAGAACTGGATCTTTGGAAAGCTTGATGGCACTTTGATTGTTGCACCAAAGTGGAGTAGGATGCTGCTGCTTGAATCCAAACTCTGAAAGGATTTGTCGAAGCCATAAAGCTTCCTGAATGGCATTAACTGCGACTTAATATTCTGCTTTTGCTGAAGAAAGAGCAAGAGCTTGTTGTTTCTTACAAGCCCAAGTGGCAGGTCCAGATCCCAGACTGAAAACATAACCTGCAATATACTTTCAATCATCAAGATCGTCGTCCCAATCTGAATCAGTGAAACCAACCAACAAAGGTTCCCCCCCTGTACTGTAATGAATCCCAAACTGAATTGTACCTCGAATATATCGAAGTATTCTTTTTGCTGCTTTCCAGTGACTTTTATGAGGAGTTTGCATATAAAGGGAAACATGACCAATGGCAAAGGAAAGGTCAGGACAGGAATTAGTCAAGTATAAAATACTACCAACAAGCTGACGATACAAGGTGGCATCTACTTTAGCGGAAGTACAAGTGGTAGAAAGTTTGACTCCATATTGGAAGGGAGAAGGGGCTGGTTTACAATCTTCCATGTGGAAGCGACGAAGAAGGTCACAAGCATACCTAGACTGGGAAAGAAATATTCCTTCTTTGGTTTGCAAGACTTGGAGACCAAGAAAATAATGCAAATGTCCTAAGTTTGACATTTCAAAATTTTTCGTAAGACTGGATTTCACATGGGTTATAAGTTTAGGGTCACTACCAGTAAGGATAAGATCATCAACATAAAGAACAAGTATGATGAGATGGGGTCAGAATGGAATCTAGAAAAATCAGTGTCAAGGAGAAAGCTCTGTTGCTAAATTTCTGTGGTGGTTAGTTATTGATGTTGCTGTCGGAGAAACCACAGTATCAAAATGATCGTGTTGACGTTTCGGATCCATATCAGGATCCATCTTCAGGACAAATTCGAGAGCTTGCTTAAGGCCATACAAGGATTTCTTAAGGAGACAAACAAGGATAGAGTTATTCTGAACATATCCAGGAGGTTGTTCCATGTAAATTTCCTCATGTAAATCACCATGTAAGAAGGCAGATTTGACATCCATTTGATGGAATTCCCAATTATGTAAGGCTGCAAGGGAAAGAACAAGGTAGATGGAGTTCATTTTTGCTATAGGGGCAAAGGTTTCATTGTAGTCAATCCCTTCAACTTGGGAAAAACCTTTGGCTACTAACCTTTCCTTAAGTCTTTCAACACTTCCATCTGATGCATACTTAGTTCTGTAGACCCATTTACATATGACAAGTTTTCTTCCTTTTGGAAGAGGAACAAGATCCCAAGTATCGTTCACCATTAAGGAACGATATTCTTCATCCATAGCGGCATCCCAATCTGGATTTCCTAAAGCTTCTGCAAAAGTTTCCCGATCATGATTCTCGGAAACTTGAGCCAAAAGAGAAGAGGCTCTCTGAAACAAAGAACGTGTTCGACGTGGATCTCTAGGATCACCGGCAAGATCACCAGTTGCTTTACATGTTGAACAGACCCATCGAGGAAGTATTGGTGCTGGTGTAATTGGAGGAACATGAGCAGGCAGAGGTGGATTTTCATCCTCACTGTCATCATCAGAAACTAGAGTTGGAAACCTATCAAGGAAGCTAGAAGAAGAAGAACAAGAAGGTACAATCGCCGAACCAGGATCGCAGGCCAAAGATGACACACCCACCAAGTTAGGCTCCCGGGCCAAGAGATTTTCATCAAATTTAACATCTCTTCTAATGATTATATCATGAGAATGTGGCTGAAGAATTCTATAACCTTTTACATCTTCATAATATCCAACAAATATGCACTTCTCACTTTTAGGCTACAATGCTTTCCATTTTTCATCTAGAATGTGAGCCCATGCTTCACAACTAAACACACGAAAGTGACTTACATTTGGTTTAATTTTACTCCATGCTTCTTCCAGTGTTATACCTTGTAAAACTTTAGTGGGTGTGTGATTAACTATGTAATTTTCACAATTTATGGCCTCAGCCCAATATTGAAGACTTAGTCCTTTAGATTGGATCATACAATTAGCCATTTCTTTTAAAGTGTGGTTCTCCCATTCAGCTACACAATTTTGTTGTGGTGTATATGGAACAGTGTGTTGTTGTTGGATTCCTTGTTCAGTGCAAAAAGTAGTGAACTTGTTGTTAACATATTCTCCTCCATTGTCAGATCTTAACTTAATAATTTGATGACCAGATTGTTTTTCAACAAGGGCCTTATAGGCCAAGAACATTTTAACTACTCCACTCTTAAGTATTAGGAAGTAAACCCAAGTGCGTCTGGAGTAGTCATCAATGAAGGTTAAGAAATATTTGAAACCAGAAAATGAAGCAGATGGAAGAGGGCCACACAAGTCACTATGCACAAGCTCCAAGGGAACCGAGGTGTGCCAAGAGGCACATTTGTCAAAACTATCCCGATGATGTTTTTTGAGTACACAACCGGAACAAACACCATCCTTGCAAGATACCAGCGGAAGACCAGTCACCATATTGTCTTTACATAGTTGTTGCAATGAGAGATAATTTAAGTGACCAAATTGCTCATGCCAAAGTTTGCTCAAGTTATCACTATGAGCAACAAAAACTAAAGGAAAAGGTGATGACCCAAAGTTGTTAAATTTGTACAACCTGGTAATATCATCAGCAGTTCCAGTAGCAAGGATATTTTGAGGATTTTTAAAATCCTTGATTACAACTTCGTGAGGTGTAAACGTCATAGTTTTACCTTTACCTGAATGAGCAATTTGATAGACTAATAACAAATTGCAGGAAATTTTTGGAACACATAGTACATCATTGAAATGACCTTTTTCTACTGGAATTGTTCCAGATCCTACAACACTTAGAGATCTATGATCACCAACAAATATTTGTTTGGTGTTACATTCATGCATAGTAGAAAAGATGGCTTTATCCTTAGCCATATGATAAGATGCTCCAGAATCAATGAGCCATTCAATTGAAGTAGAGGAAGAATATGCAATATAAGAGTAACCAGAAGCACAAAGTGCATGTCCATGAGAAGTAGATTCTGAAGACGAATCTAGGCTAATGTGGTGCTTCTTCATTGTTGCTTCCAAGGCTGCCATCTTCTTAAAACACACAGATTCATCATGATTATCTTTCCCACAAAAATTGCAATGACGCTCAGTCTTCTTTCCTTTTTTTTTGGATCCTTTGTCATTTTTTAAAGAAGGAGCTGACTGAGAGGGTTTGGGACCCTTGTTGTTTGGCTTATTATTGCGAAAATTCTGTTTCTTGGGAGGCTTGGAATTTTCTTTATATTGGGACAATAAGGCTTTCCTAGATGTATCTGCATTGTTGATTATTCCAAGATGAATGAGCTTATCTTGATCTCTAATTAAGGAATCACAAAAAGATTCAAGACTAGGCTCTTGATAGCTAGTTGCAGTCAAGGATTCTTTCATGGAGTAGAATGTAGATACAAAAACAGAATATGCAGGTCCAAGTTTGGAAAGAATATGATAAATACATTGTTTGTCTTCTTTCTTAATATTGCATTTTGCACATAAGAGTCTAAGAGTTTTATACTTAGATAAATGGTTTTGAATGCATGAAAAATCATTTGGATTCAAGGAAAGCAACTCATTCTCAAGTTGATGACCCTAAATTTCACTATGTTTACCAAACACAGATTTCAACTTTTCCCAAGCTTTATCAGGTTCATCAATTTCAGATATGTGGAATTGCAAATTAGTAGAGATTGACATCCCAATCAATCCACGAGCTTCATCACATCTATTTGCCGATTTAATTTTCTTATCATCATCAGTGGGTTCTGTTTTTTTCCTTGAGGTTATCTTGAAAAGTCCCCTACTTCGTAGAACATCCTCCATACGATATTTCCATGAGAAATAGTTGGAACTTGTAAGTATAATATCACAAGGGGTGGTCATATTGTAAAATAATGGCTGAGAAAATAGAAACTAACTATCTCGTTGCAAAGAGATGGAAAAAAATATGCAGTTTTAAAAAAAAGGGCACTGAAAACTGATTCTGGATGATGAAGTTATGCTTGATCAAAGAAAATGTTGAAGATGTCCCCAATAGTGACGTGGAAAATATTAACTTGACCAACTAGAAAAAGAACCCCCCTCTTCCCAAGATCAACCTTTGACAATCACTTTACAATAAAGTTACTTTGAAGTGAATCACTTTTTTAGAATAAGTGGGGTTCACTTTTACAATAATGTTACTTTTAAATAGTGTGACAATAAATTAAAAGACTTAAGTGACTCACTTTTTATTTTATTTTATTTATGTGAGATGCACTTTTAAAATAAAGTAACTTGAAAATAAAAATTGCATGCACTAAAAAGTAGTTTAATAAGACTTGAACTCAAGACCTATTAAGGAATAAAGCAACTTTGGACCAAGTGAGCTAAGTTTAAAAGGTATGTAAAAGAATGGAAGGAGGAAGGGTTTTTTTTTTTTTTTTAACTCTTCTCTCTCATTCTCCGTGCTTGTCTTTTTTTTCTTCTGCAAATCATAAAAAAAATGAAAAACAAAAACAAAAAACTTTTTCCATACAATGGGGTTAGATCTTGGTTACCTTACCCAGAAATTCTACATTTTCAAGTTTCCTCGCTATTTCTGATTTGCCGTGATCGCAAAAGGTGCATGGCAAAGAGCATACATAGCCGAGAAGACAAGAAAAAAAAATTTCCCTTACTGTTTCTGATTCGTCGCGATCGCGCAAGGTGCACGAAAAAGAGCATACGCAATGAGGGAAGTCAACAGTCCAAGACTAAAACAAAAAAATATCTAATGATAAAACTGATAAGATATGAGAGATTTTAAAAAAAGCAAATCTATCACTGTAACATTATACCTTCAGATTTGCTGAAATTGGTGTTTCTGGAACAAACGGAAACGGTTTTCGATGAAAAGAAAACTATTTCCCAATGGAAACGGTGCTATGGAAGCAATGGAATAGCTCCCACAGGAAAAAAATGCACAGAAAAATCTAGAAACAAAAACCATTTCAAAATTTCGGCAACACCGGTTCCAGATCTTGATCAAAACCGAAAGCGGCTCTTCATAAAAGCTCTGATACCATGTTTGGGTACACATGGTACTCCCAAAAGAATGAACACCTTGAGCAACCACTTCACACAAATAGATCATAGATCAACACACCATGTTTGTCACGTGGTTAAAACCCTCGAGAGGGAAATAGTGCACGGCCCCAGCCAAATAGCTACTTGGAGCAATTTATTATGCAAAAGAAATAAAGTTACATGAAATTCTCATAATCAATCAACTAGCCAAGGACCCTCTATGCTCTTTAAATAGAGATCATAGACCAATCGGGTGTTAAGCCACGGATCAATGGTAAGTATGATCTAAGAGAAGTTGAACCGTCGGATCACTCTATGTCTAGAACATATCGTGACCGTCGGATTAGAATATTTACAAATGCATACTAATGCATACTAAAGAAACACACTTTTACCTAACAGATATATTACACAAGTTGATCTTAACTAACTCTTAAGTGTCTAAATACCCTAACATGGCGAACTTGAATAAAGATGAAAGGTGATAATTGTGAATGCATAACTTGGAGTTGCTTTTTACTAATGCACTTTTATCAGAATATAAGTTCAAAATGTCATGTTTATTATTACTAAGCATAAGTGTTTTGAGGAGATGATAAGTTTGGAAATTTGAAAATTTGTAATGAAGAAGTCACTACTACATTTCAACCAAAAATTCGACGGCAGTATTGTCGGATTTTCGACACTTCCCTGTCGCATGTACGACACTATGATTTTTTTTAAGCGTCGGTGGCCTATCGTCGGTTATCCAACATCTTTCCAATCCGTCGGTTAAGCGACACCTCAGTTTACTGTCGGTTAAATGTAAAGCGTCGGTTAAGCGACAGAATTTCTTCGATGGTAGTGAATTTTTTTAAAGAAAATATCCTTCATGCCGTCGGTTAAGCGACAGAATGGACGTCGGATAAGCGACGGTAGTCAATTTAAAAAAAAAATAACCTTCATGCCGTTGGTTAAGCGACGGCTATAAACTGTAATAATCGGATACGCGACATGAAGAACCATCGCTTAAGTGACGGATATAAAGACTAAGCGTCGGATAAGCGACAGGTAGAACCGTCACTCAAGCGACGACAGTGAATTTTTTATAAAAAAAAAATACCTGCAAATTGGGTATATTTATAACAAGGGTAGATTCCAAAATGTTGGGATTCTAGTCATACATGAAATAAAAATGCAACTAATAAATAGTCTCACAACTGATAGGAAACATAAGTCCACCATGAAAGCTAGGCGACGCAATTGATTAGCATAAACCATTCCATTAGTGAAGAAAAGTATTATACATGGCAGAAACTGAAGTAAATGGTTACTGAACATGAACTCCCATGACTAATAAAATGGATTGCATGATATCTATATTAAGGGATAGACAGAGAGTTCATTGAAAGTGCACTCTTACAATCAACCATACAAATGTGCATTCTTCAATATTGATACATGAAAATCCTCAACAAAAATTAAAAAATCTACTTTCCTCAAAATGAGGGATGAGTTCATATAACAGTTATGCTTTAATTACTAATTTCCGTGTCTCTCTTCTCACAAGGTCTGATCATTAGGAAGTACACCCAATAATAGTGTTTGGAACAGGACCATTGGGCCTGTGGCAAGTGTCCTCTGTGATACCTGTTAAGTCTACTCTCTGTTGGTATTGACCTAGCTGAGGGATAATGAGATTATGTTAAATATGCCACTGTGACCACCTTGTTGCACGTGCTGCCTGCATGTCAAGTCTCCTAGACAGAATCTGTGAACCAAGCTTGAAGGTGATACTCAGCAAATGCCTAGATTTGGGTGGTAAAGCATCTAATTGTAATCTTGAACTATCATTAAAAGATAATTAGTTCCAATTCTGTATCTATGTTGTTCTTGGTGTTTATTGTTGTTGAGTTCAAGTTCTATTTACATTTACAACATGAATAGATAAGTAAAGACATGTGTAAAGTGTCTTAATTCAGTAGATCAACCGACATTGTTCCGGAAAGTAGACGAAGGGAGCTAGACTCATTGTTAACTTGTGTACTTTCTGTTTGTCATTCATGCAGTAAAAGACACCAAAATGGATTATTTTTGCTATCAATGCTTCTTGGTCTTCAATACCATCTCTTGAGTTTCTATTTTTATTGTTTTCTCTGAAATCGCCTTCCTCTATATGCAGTTTGCTCTACCATGACTACACGTTTGAGCTGCTGTGCAACATTTCTTTTAGCTAAAATTCTAAATCTTTCAACCAAACTGATTAAGCTGAGTTGTTCGTAAAGTTTGAAAAGTCATTCATTTGCTACTTGTCATTATTCTACATTACAGCTGCAAGTATTAGCCACTCCCTCATTTGGCCTTGGTCTCTAGCTCCAACACACCTTGACATTTGCTCTTACTATTTGTCATGGTTTTATTCTGCACTTATTTTGTACTCCCATTGGCCGGATACTTGGTGCTTTTTCTATTAGTCTTTATGCTTTTCAGCTTTTGATATAGTGGAAATTGGAGATGCTTTCACACTCCCTCTCTCTATTCTTGAGTACTGTTGACCTACTATTGTGGTCATTCATTGGAACTTAGTAAAATTGTCTTATTGTATGTTATTATATTCTATTTTATTGGGACAAGGTATAGGTTGACATGCTTTGACTTTGATATTGTGTCTTACAAAAGGTTGTGTTCCTTTTGCTAATCCTTGCGGTAAATTTTATTATTCTGCTTCACTAGCGACCATCACCTGATAATAGCTCAGGATCCAAGTTTTATATAATTATATTAGTGTCATCATGCACTCTGCAGGCACTTACAAGTGTTCTATTGGTGTTTCCAGAACCTTTATTCAATCATATCGGTTAAAGATTGAAATGAAGTTTTTTTAACGAGCATTTAATACACCAATACCCTATACTAGCAAAATAACCATAATAGATTAATTTCCTAATTGTTCCTAACTGTCATTTTAAAAAAGACTAGAAAGTTCGGCAATGACACTATCCTAATCACTAAAGTTTTAAATGTGGCATTGGGGTTCTATAATGTCTACTGCAAACTTAATATTAACCATTATCATAAATGTTCCTACAACCTTTGTTACTTTTACAAGCGTTTCCTGTTAATACGTGCAAACAGCAACTGGGCTTGTTATGGGAATTTTTTACAATAACGCTAGTACTTCTTACACTGACAGGAGCAATGGTTCAGAATGGCCAAGGACAATAATTCTTTTGGAAAAATTTAAACCTTGGGGAAAAGATTAGTAACACGCCTACTCCACTAACCAACCAGGATCCCAACATCTGCTACATGTTTTCTTAAAGTACCCCATGAGGTAACTTCAGTAAGTTTCAGAAAATAACTTCGATTTATCATATTGAACAATACTGGGTATAGAGTTTTCTATGGTAAGGGAAACAAAATTATAAAGTAATTTATCTTAACTTTAACTTCCTGAACAAAGTGGCTGAAGCTAGTGCCAAATGCCCCTTAAATCTGGTGTGTTTGAATGAATTGTAGTCTGTGTTCCACAAAATATCTAGGCCTGTAAAACAGTTGATTTAGATTCTATTACATGTACTATTTGCATTGCATAGTGTATCCTTTCAAAGCAGTCTGTCATTAAAATCTGGTTTGATAATTACATGAGACAAATTTGATTTGCTTCAAACTCAGTTCAGATAATAATCAATTTATAATTTTATATCCATATGTAACATCAAATTACTCCTAGGCATATAGACATTGCTGTTGTATGATAAGACAAAGTAACTTAGTTCTATGCTAGAGAAGTTCTGACTAGGGAACTCCTTTAAATGTGCATATATCGATACCTCTGTTAGTTAGAAATTTATTCTGAAATAGGAAATGTTAACAGTATGTGTTATATTTTCTTCTTTAGAGAATGTAAAATAAAAATTTGATCCTGAATATTTCAGGATTAGGTTTGAAGGGATGAAAGCAGGTACCTGTATATGTTGAGCCATTTTACATTGAGATGGCCAAATGGATTCACTTGTCAATAAATCCCATGTATATGTAACAAGCCATAAGAGATATATCAGCTTGTAAGACTGTTCATGTATTTGCCACATGACATACTTTTCAAGTTGGACTAAGCATCCTCCCATTGCATTGTATTATTGAAGCCTGGATTATTATGAAGACGAGCATTGGTTGCTTCAAACCTGCTCTAGACAAGAATCAATTTCCACAAATAGCATTAAATATTTACTCTGATTGTACTGTGTCTCAAGAAAGAGAATAGATTCCGCATTCAGATCAAAGTCATCCTCTTTCTAGAATCTAATGCACTATATTCGTAACTAATCACAGTTCTGATGTATGTTTGATACTAGAAAAGCAAATTCTATCCATCAAAAGCTGAAGAGCTATTGTGATTGATGCATTTGTGAATACCAAGGAAATGTACTTTGCCTTGATGTATTTGCAGATAGCAAGGAAATGTATAAATAGCTACACAAAAGACCGTAGATGCTCCATCTATGAAGGATTGGCGTGGAGGTCGTGGTGCTGGACAGAATATCATTCCGAGCTCAACTGGTGCTGCAAAGGTGTGCATATTTGATTGAATGTTGAGGGCATGTACGCAAAATGATTGCAATGTTCGTTATGTGTTTCATGGACATTTAAATATGTGGATATGAACATGATAATATTGCTCTATATATCAGTGGCTATTTATTGGGTACTGATGCTATGCACATGGCTCCAATTTATACACATGCCACTTTTTGGATATGTTTGTTTCCGTTGTTTCATGGGAACCTGTCCCCCTACCCTATAAGATGTGTCCTCTGTCCCCAAGGTTTTGGTGTCTGGTTGCAGGGGAGAGTACTAATTATACAATGTAGTGGGCTAGAATGCCATGAAGTATGTATTTTACCATGTATTTACTCTTTTTCGGGGTTTGCAAACAAAGTGTTTTGTATTTATTGTTATATAATTGCTCTTCTATTGCGTTGTATGATGATGTATCATGGTTTATGTTTTCTGTTTATTTATTTATTTAAAGAATTGTTGTTTGCCACCCCCAGTTTGGTGTGCCTTCCAACCATCCCCATATTTTTAATTATTTTTTATTTTAATTTGGTCTAACCCTAGGCTGGGGCCAGCTCTAGTGATGGAAAGAATGATTTGACCACAACCAGGCTTGATCGACTCTGGACACCCCTTGGGGTAGTCCCACCCTCCCTTAACCTCTTCCCATGATATTTGAACTCCAGCCATGACCTGATGGAGACTAGACCTCACACAAACCAATTGACTTGAACCTTATGATAGCCATCCCCTTATCTTGTTATAGTATAGTGTATCATGCATGCAATATTAATTCAATATACATTAGTATCTCCTCACTGTGGTAGGCTTCTAGTTAGTCAATTTAGTTTTATAGCCTCCATATCAGTAGAACTAAAGAACTGAATGAGATTTGCTTGTAGGGCTTACATTGAATAATAGTGGATATGAAAGGACATCTAGGCTGACTTTTGGAAATGATATTTTACAGGCTGTTGGAAAGGTCCTTCCAGAGTTAAATGGAAAGCTAACTGTCATGGATTTTCGTGTCTCAACACCTAACGTTTCAGTTGTGGATTTGACATGTCGCCTTACGAAACCAGCATCTTACGATGAAGCATGCTTGAAAATGATGTATAGCAGCTAAGTCAACTTCCAACGACCCCAAAATGAACAAAAGTTCATTTACTATTCTGTTGTTTATCGCATTTTGGAAGTGTGGTAGAATAGGGAAGCTTCCCAAGTGCATGAGCTTATACTTGAAAGATATTGTTTTGTACTTGGCTGGATCACTCTATCAGATATTGATTTTAAGGAAGCTGGTGCTTTGCCATGGAGTCCTGAATTGGGTAGAGACAAGTTGCTTGAAATTGAATACTTCATAAGTTTTAGCAGAATTCTGCGCCATAATGTTCATTTTGGCCATACAGGGGAGCTATCACAGCTGGCAAATATCATTCTAGATATACTTTCTTAGCTTCAAACATTATACAAAGAGCATAGTGTGTGGGAGAGCAAATGCCACTCCTATATAAACAAGAATCAAATCATCTAGGTGGAATTATATGACATGTGCCAAAAAAAATGTATTTCTTTGGAGCCAAGTACAACAAAACCTCAATTATCCAAGTGCCTCCCATTGAGAAAAGGAGACAGGAGGTCCTCCTCTAAAGTCAAGTGTGAAGCGCTCCCTACCATCTGAGGCCGAAGGAAAGAAACAATACATAAAAATATAGGTAGACTAGTTAGATCTGGCCTGTGGGATGCCTCTCAACTAGTCTACTAGAAGAGGTGACCTGCCTGAGTCTCACTATGAGGGGTTGGCTTCCTCCTGAGGTCTGATAGATATGGGGTCTAGAATGGTGTTGCACAGTCCTTACCTCTTGGTACCCCTATCCACTGGGAGCACCATGAAGAAATATGTAATCCTCCAAGTGGTGTATAATCGAGTGGGGGCACAGAGGATGCAAGATCTGACCTGGGGTGCTTTTCCCAAGTACAACGCTAAGCACCATTGGCCTAGATACCAAAAAAAGGTGGATAGGGAATTATGAGAGTCCCTAAATAGGCAATGCAACTGACCGCATATCTCATAATAGCAAGGGGCATCTAAATAGAAAGTGCTCCTCTGTCTTTGCCTCATGTCTATGGAAAATTTGGCATAATCTATCCTCTCGAGGTATCTAAGTTATCTGGTGCTCAGCTTATGCAAGCCCACTCTGAACTGGTTGAGGGTAATCCTGAGCCCATTGATCCAATGTAGAAGTGTCTAAGGGAGGTGTACTATGAGGCCATCTTTGAAATCTAGGAAATGCTCCACATTAAAGGCCATCTTAGGTCTCAAACTTGGGGAAATGATCCAACTAACCTGGATATACTGTCTAAAAATATCCTTCCCAATGATCTCTCTCCTACTTATCAGGAAAAAGGTGTCCAAGAGCATTCAAAGGCTACCTAAACAGGGGAAGCCTATCAATCAGTATACCAACAAACTAGAGGACACAGGAAGCCTTTGAATACCAACACCTTGCTCTCCATTCTACCATAGGAGAGCAGTAAGAAAATGAAGAACTTTGTTGTGTAAGTTTGTAACTAGGCTCAAGGATTTCCATGCTATGCTAGGTAATGATCATATGAGTACAATCACATGTATATGTAAGTCTCAAGTTCAACCTAGCAATTTAAACTCCCCCCACCCACCCCCCCGCCAAAATAATCAATTGGGAGATGAGGGTATTTCCAAGAGATTAGACAATTTTTTTGTCTCTGATGTGAAATTAGGCCTTAGCAGAAACAACAAAATTCACATCTTGAGTCGGTCCAAGGGAAATGTCCAAGCATTCACCTATTTTCAACAATGGAAAATTTCTGACTTGGCCATTGGCAATTTCTAATGGTAAGGAACCTCCTATGTCAGACGATGATGGGTGGGACCCAATTATTATGGAAGTTGAGACTCCTTGGACTAGTTGGGGACCAATTCCCAACTAGTGTGATGATCCACAACATGATGTTGGGATAGACCTTGTTATGAAATTGATTTTATGCTTGGGCCTACAGTCATTATGTGTGTATGTGCCATACAGTGTTTATATTATGTTTTTATGTATAAAAAAGCACTCAATGTACATGTTTTCAAAATATTAATAATCAAAGGAAGCTTTTTATTCAAATTAAAAATTAAAAAAAAAGAACATACAGATCAGGCATGCCTTAGCTGCTATGAGAGTTCATATTTAAAATTTTAATGATCGCCACCGCATTAAGTTATTATTTCATAAATCTCGTGAATGCCTACTTTCTGGGGCCATAGGTAGCTCTGACAGGGAAGTTCTAATTCATTGTTCATATTCGGTGGATGTTGACATTAAACCACTATTTTATAACAATTGCCACCTTTTACCTTACACAGCAGTATCCCATGAAGCACTCCAAATCTTTTCCAAGAGTTCTTCATCTTTCTCAACAGTTGCCATTTTCATGGCCATACTTACCTAGGAACAGTACAAGTTTATTAATGAATCAATCAACTTTAGTAAAAAACGAGCATATAGCTGGAAAACATCTAAAGGTATATAATATACCTCTGCATAATTATTGTATCCAAGCAGTTTAGCACTCTTTGATCGAAGTCTCAAAATCTGATCAATAACTGGTGTGTTATCTAGCTTTCCACTAGACGCACGAGTAACATAAGCATGATAGAGCTCCTCACGAAGACTGGGATTGCGTGCATGCTGTGAAATCGACAGGTAGCTTGGTATATCTAATGTGATAACCCATGGCCCATTCTCAGCAGTTGCACCTTCATACCCCTGGAAATAAATACATCATTAGAATGATTCCCCACAAATTCAGAACTAGAACCTTTTGTTGTTCTTAAAATGTTGTGAAAAACTTATAAAAAGATAAAGTAATTTCAGCTCTCTATACAGATGCATACAAACATTCATGGCAGAGATATGAACCACCTTGACGACATTCATAACAAAAGAGTTTGAAATGTCTATAAGGAAAAACAGAAAAAAGAAATTACTCCTGAACTATATATGAAGCAACAAACAAAAAAAAGCAAGAATAACAGTAATAGGACAGTCTCGATTATCAACCTTGCAGCACTTGCATTGATAATAAGATAAGATCAGATAATTTTATTAATGTCCAACAAATGACCACAAAAGGTAGGTCAATAGGACTGTGCAGTACCATGATAATAATAGAGTGGGAGTGTAAAAGTAGCTCCTATAGAAAGATTAAAACATAAAACAAACTAAAACTCTAGCCCTATAAATGAAGATAAGATAGATCATAGAAGTTTGTGTAGGCCTATAGGCTAAGAGATACCTTAGATGCTGCTGTTTGAGTAGCAATACCAAGAGCAGTTGGTGGAAATCCTTCAATCTCCTACTTGTCTGTTATTACCTTCTCAAAGCTTTTTGTTGCATCCAAAACATTTTCATTACATTTTAATGAAATCTTTTCTAACTCCTGCAAAGAGAAGTAAAATATAAAATCCCATGCAAAAAGAAGGATATTACAACTGCAATTCAATTATGTGAAGCTACACTCAACGTTAATGAAGTAATGAAAGCTTATGTGCCACGAGATACAATTCAAAATTTAATTAGTCATACAAAATGAAGGAAAACAATCAAAAAGCTTTCTGGACTTGTTGCAGATCTCCACAATCGAATCAGATCTCTGAGTTACTTATAATTTTCTTAGTCATAAAAGGTCGATAGTACTTCTATACACTCATAGTGCTTTTATGCAAGGTTATATTTGACACTGATATGGCAGTCTTACACAACATCTCCATCAATTTCAACAGAACTAGGAAAATTTTCCTCAAAAATCTCCAAGAATTTGAATTGCACTGGAAAATATTTAAAATAGAATGCCATATAGTATAGAATTCAGCTTATATATCAAGCAACATGGCACAACTTAGACAATGGAAACTGAGAAAAGAAAAAGACTGCAACTATGACTTGGAGTTCGAAAACATAAAGCATAAAACTCAGCAAATAAAATACTTCAAAATACTTAAAACATCATGAAAAATACTTGAGATTTTTTATTCCATGACAAATTCTCTTTATAGACATCGCAGTAATCATAAAAGCATTTATAATCAATAGGTAAATGTGAAAATTTACATACACTTAAATAGTTCATTCATATTGTACAAAAGTTCCAGACTCTGAACACCTTGGGGGTGATGGACCATGGCTTGAATAATAATAAAATGTGTATCGCTTGACTGAAAACCAAAATGCCAACAGGAAACCATAGTCTTTTGGGCCCTGTGCAACACTGCGCATATCACTTGTGCTCATGAAGCAGAAACCATTATCCTGCACTGAAGATCCTAGTAACTAGGTACCTAGCCCACTGAGATCCTCTCTCTCAACAACCCATCCTAATAGTTGATCAACCTTGTCCAACTCAATCACATTAGCTCTTGTGTTTTCCAATGATCTTAAAGTACTATCAAGTTTTAATTTTGGATTGATAGATTTAATAGCAATACGAAAGAGAAAAAAGATATTCAAAAATTATTTGAAATTCATAAATATCCTATAATTGAATAGAATCCATTCTTCCAATTGCACTGCATGAACACTAAATCATTCATCTATCTGTGCAAACTCACTGTTTCTTTGAGTGTGTTATAGTTTGATTTAGCACTTAAATGGAAAAGTCACAACCAATGAGTGCTACCAAGAAGCAACTGCAGGAGAAGGCACCATTATCACATTAGTGCACAAATGCCCACACTTTTGACCTACTCTCAAAGGACAAGAATGGATTCCCTGTAAATAATTGAGTTAAGGTGAAAGACAGTTTACAAGGAGTTAAATTTATATATGAAGATAATGCCAAGTGTAGTGCAAATTTGGTAACCCCAATTTAAAGGTGCTTGCATAATTGATCATCAAATGCTGAAGTAAAACATACACATGTAATGAAAGTGATATAATTGACTGCAAATGACATGCAAAGTGAGTTACCCAGATGTGAATGATAGAAATGGCCACGTCAAAGCGTGGGGGTGATGGGACGCCTGTCCCACGCTCCATCCTGTTCCTCTTCCAGCCACTCCACCAAATTATTCTGAACTATTGGACAAACCTACATCATTAAGGAAAATGAAAAGAATAGAAAAATATCAATCTACATCTCAGTTTTAGATTCACTTTACTAATGTTCCTGATGGTCCTACTAATCATAAGAATTATTTGAGCAAAACTAGAGCATGCTCAATCATTTTAGGGTACTCACAAATTTGGGGGCTTCTGTCAGCCTGTGCATGACCTCTGCAAACCCTCCTCTTCCTCTGCAAACCCTCACCGCTATAAACCCTCCTTTGCCTCTTCAAACCGTCTTCTGCCTCTGCAAACCCTGGTCGCAGCAAACCCTCCTCTGTGTGACCTCCAGTACCAGCACCACCTGTCACGACCTCCTTTGCATGACCTCCTGCAAACCTCCTTTGTGTGACCTGGAGAATTGGCTTCATTCCACTTCGTAATCTGCCTTTCGTTAGGCCCATTCATTTTATTTTGATGAACCGCAGTGTTTTCAAAGTGATTCTCAGACTACTTGCGGCAGAAACCCATTCCCATTCTAAATCTCACAGATAGCACTTCTCTGCTGCACCCAGAGCTTCTCATGATGCCGATTTAACAGGTGAAAATTAGAAGGCTCTCCCTATAATCATTTCGTTTAGATCTTGGTGCGTGCAGGTTCAAATGGGAAGGGATAACCTTACCTCTCATTGCTTTTAATGGCTCTTACTGTACGAATGCTTGAACTGTATAAAAAATGGCAGGAGTTAATTTCATTTTCCCAATAACTCTAGAGGATATATGCCAAGCAATTAAAGAAAGGATAATAACACAACCTATAAGTGATTCCCTCCATAGATTCACCAATTGGTAAGCAATATTGCCGCCATCTCCATCTTTAGTAATAGTGCCATTTCCATTTGTCGGTCAGCTATAAGCAAAAACCCAAAATAATCCTGCGGTTGGATGCAATGTATTTTATACCATCAACGAATATTATGTCATCATGTGTGGGATGGGACCATGTACTAATAACCATGTGTTTTCCTAAGAGGCATATAACCTAATTTTGTGGCAATAATAAGAAACTAACCTAATTTTGATATGATATTCAACAATGGGATTTTGAAAAATTAAAGAAGTAACAATGCTTTGAATCAATCCTTCTTACACTGATTCTCACCTAGTAATTTCATATCAATACTATTATGCCTAATTTTGTAAAGAGAGAAGTCATTATGTAGCATGATCACCCTATTCTTTGGGTAGTTCTTATTGAAATGACTACAATCATGACAACTATTGCACTATAATGGCATATGTTCATAGTGGAATGGTTTCACAAGGGTCTATTTGTTGATTTTGGAGCTCTATCTCTCATGGGAGCTCTTCTTCAAGTTATACTTCAATGTGAATTCAATCACAACCAAAGAACTTCGGTCTTGGATCAACTCTATCAACAACTCTTCTTAACTTATTCCATATTGCCTCAAGGCTCTTAATGCATAGTTGTTAAAAGAGATATGCAGCAATCTCTCCCACACTAAAACATATGATGGAATCTCCTATTTTAGCTCAAAATCTAGAGACCATTGATTAAGATGCATGTGTGTTATTGAAATCCATTTTTTTCTAGGTGAGAATAACTCCTTGAGCGCCGTCGCTTAAGCGACGCTTATTGCCACATTTACCAAAAAACAATTTATCCTTGTGATTTTTGGTAAGTTTAAAAAGGGAAATCCACGTGCCGTCGGATTTTTCGGTCAGATTTTGGATCGAAATGTAGTAGTGAGTTATGCACTCAATTCAAAGTTGAGCATGTTGTACATATTTTGTAAGGATGTCATTATTTTGTATATACATCCCCCTTTATGAGATTAACTTGCCCTACACTAACTTTGATGAATACTCATGTCATTTATTAACTTAACCTACCTATCCTCCTGATAGAGCACATAGATCTGTGGACAAACACACAACTCACATGATAGATCACACAATTTACTCAGTTATTGAAGAATGAAACAGTGCAAAAAAGGATTGCAGTTGTGAATGCTTTTCATTAATCAAAGTGTAATTAGATAGATAATTACAATGAAGTACAATGGCTTTAATAGCCACAAGCAATTCGAATCCACATGAGGAGGTTCGAATTGATTAGACTCTACTTGACTGTAGGTAACCAAGACCTTGTCTAAATCATGATAGGAGGACTCAGTAGTTAATTGACCTTGTCTAAACCATAACCGGAGTTCATTAGAGCTCTAAAACACAACTCAAGTGTTACATTCAGTGTTGACTAAGGTTAATTGACTATGGTAGGTGAGAAATGCGCCCCACATGAGTGTAGTCAGGTAAAACTAGTGCTAACTGAATGTAGAGGACTTGAACTGAATGTAACTGACTCCTAACTTAGCTTGACTAGTCATTAACTGAAATGAACTGACCTTGGTTGGTTTCGGCACTCCCAGTGGCTTCCTAAATTGTAGGGATTGGTCTAGGAGGATCCTAAACTGATGCAATCAAGTGCAATCAGTGGCAGTGAGCCTGAATTAGTGTTCCCCACACTTTCGTAATTGAAACATGTGCCCCAATTAGGTCAAGTGGACCCAATGGTGTTAATGACTATAAATAGACTGGATGGACTCCCGATTTAGACATGACTCCCAATTTAGACATATGACCAAATTTGGACAAGGGAGGATTAATAATCCTAACACCCCCCCTAAATGCTAACTTGGACAATCTGTGGGCCCTAGTAACTAATACCATAGGTCACCCATTACATGAAGTAAAGTAAAGTAACTGTTCAAAAACAAGGTGCTGGGAAAAACCACATGGGAAAAAATCCCCCCTTCTAATTAAGCAGGTAGAATCAGGATCAATCTGGTTCTTCTGTGCACAAGAGGTATCCTAGGGCCTGGCATGTGAGCCTCTCCATCATTATGTCTAGAGGGATCTTCCTCTTTGGAATAAGAATTATATGCTCAACTAAATCATAATTATAGACAGTTGTCGGATGAAGACTGGACCCATGTAGAGCAACTGAAGTCAATTGAAAAGTAAGAAAAGGTTCTTGAGAATTCATAGAATGTCAGGAACACTCAAGAAACTGATATGTTGGAACCATGAATAGAAAACCATGAGTGTTAAGAACAACCCCAAGTGTTAGGAGCAGGTGTCCAGGTGGATGTAGAAAATCTTCCTCTTTACTAGTTCTGTGAGGAGATGAGCATGTGATCAATGGTAGAGAAGCACTGGGACTGTTGAGAGAAAATTCTTGAGATCCATAGTATGATATATCTTCTGAAATATATAATGAATCACATAATAAAATATTAGCAACCTCATGTGAGGAAACTAACACCAAATCCCCATCAACAGTTTTGAAGAGAAAGTGCGGTACGTGATTTTTCACAACGGAATTGGTGAGAGAAACTACAAGCATGACTGAAGGCTTTTGGATTTTAAAATATAAACCAAATAATATCAGATTAGAAATTAAATCAGATCTAAATAGGTTCAAAACAGATCCAAAACTGTGGAATGGAATCAAATCCCCAACAATAGTTTTGTAGGAGACTTGCGGTACTTGTTTCTTCATACCATTGATGAGAACAACTACAAGCGGTACTGAAAGATTATGAATTTGATATATTAAAACAAGAAATATCAGATCATATCTAAATAATATCATATCATATCCAATAAGGTTAATATCAGATTCAAATAAATGGTTAACCGAGACGGTGGATGCACAGCTTTCTTTTTCTTCAAAATTCTGAATTTTGGTGCATGCCATCCTGCAGGAATTTGCTGGAAAATATAGATCATGCGGGACGAATGGATCACTCTGTAATCTGATATTTCTTCCAAAATATACAAGGTATCACATATTTTCACACCAACAACAACATTAGAGGGAGAAAAATCAAATTTCTCTTCACTTTCGGAAGCAATTACTGGTAAATTTTGCACAGAATTTAAAGGAAAATCACCGGTGAATGTTTGCATGGAAGTGTAGGAGAATGTTTCTTCAATATTAGAGATTCGAATGTCTTATTCTGTTTTAGCAATATGAGAATATGAGATATCAGATATCTCATGAACTTCCAAAGCATCAGGAGAAGGAGTCACTGCATGGAGACTATCTTCAATTCAAATTGATTGTGTAGAAGCTTTTGCTTCTTCTTCATCTTGAACAAATTCATCAGAGAGAGTGGAGGCTGATATTTTTGGATCAAGGATGCTTATGGTGTTGGATGTGCTCTCCAAAGTTCTATTATGATCCTCATCAATCATTCCAAAGGTTCTGTCCAATCTTGTCCAAAGATCTTGTGGATATTTAATAGATCTACTGAGGTAGTGCAAGCTAGGAGAAACAGCCAGTTTCATTATTTCAAAAGCTGCATCCTTTGCATTTAGTCGATCATTTTCACTCTCAAAATACCTTCTACTGAGTCCATTAGACACCCAAAGGAGATCTTGTCTTTTCAGAAATATAATTATCTTCACATTCCATTCATAATAGTCTGAGGATCGGGTCAGAAGAGGAACTGATGAATCCATTTGAAGTTGTACCTGCAAAACAAAAAAAGGGCACTATAAGGTTGGACAGCCTGCACTTTTGGAATTTTCTTCACACCTAGCTTAGTTAATCAAGAAATATTGATCAACAATTCCTTTGCTTGGGGTATTAAGTGGTAAATTCTCCGCTTCTGGTGCAGTGCTGGAAGGAGCAATTTTGCTCAAAAAATGATCTAGTAGGAGATCTGAGTAGGAGAAGTGCCTTGTCCACTGAGGCTCTGATACCATATTAAATTGAGCACATAGATCTGTGGACAAACACACAACTCACATGATAGATCACACAATTTACTCAGTTATTGAAGAATGAAACAGTGCAAAAAAGGATTGCAGTTGTGAATGCTTTTCATTAATCAAAGTGTAATTAGATAGATAATTACAATGAAGTACAATGGCTTTAATAGCCACAAGCAATTCGAATCCACATGAGGAGGTTCGAATTGATTAGACTCTACTTGACTGTAGGTAACCAAGACCTTGTCTAAATCATGATAGGAGGACTCAGTAGTTAATTGACCTTGTCTAAACCATAACCGGAGTTCATTAGAGCTCTAAAACACAACTCAAGTGTTACATTCAGTGTTGACTAAGGTTAACTAACTGTGGTAGGTGAGAAATGCGCCCCACATGAGTGCAGTCAGGTAAACCTGCTAACTAAATGTAGAGGACTTGAACTGAATGTAACTGACTCCTAACTTATCTTGACTAGTCATTAACTGAAGTGAACTAACCTTGGTTGGTTTCAGCACTCCCAGTGGCTTCCTAAATTGTATGGATTGGTCTAGGAGGCTCCTAAACTGATGCAATCAAGTGAAATAAGTGGCAATGAGACTCAATTAGTGTTCCCCACACTTTAGTAACTAAAACATGTGCCCCAATTAGGTCAAGTGGACCCAATGGTTTTAATGACTATAAATAGACTGGATGGACTCCCGATTTAGACATGACTCCCAATTTAGACATATGACCAAATTTGGACAAGGGAGGATTAATAATCCTAACACTCCCTATGGATTTTTGGGCTATTTGTACTCTCAAACTCGCCCCAAGGTTTGTATATATGGATTCCCCATTGGATTTCACTCCTCATGTGAATTTCTAGGCATTTTTACACTTCAAAACATGGGTTCTTTCAAGGTTGCAATTTCTGCAAATTTCACTTTTGAGAATGCATAGAAAGATGGAAGTTGATCTTTGGTTGTTCAAAAATGGAATGGGGAATATGGAAAAGTAATTCCTCTAAGAAATAATCAATTGTGGGTCAAGTAAAACATTCCCATACTCATCCATACAAATTTCTAAGTTTTCCCATTTTCCATGAATGCATGAGCTGATTTTTCAACTACTTTCTTACCACATAAATAAATGTTAGCAAGGAAATCAAGATGGGTTCTCAATATGACATTGGAAACACATGGTTCAATCCCAGAACCCCTCACCTCTCCCCAGTGGATACATATTCCCCCCTCATTTTAGTTGCTTCCATAGCCAGCTCTTAGCATTTTTATTGCATTTTAAATATTTACATGATTTTACAATTTGCATGGGTTATTAGCACATGGCTAGAAAAATATAAAATACTTGCCTTTAAACTCGAGAATTCACTAGTGGGTCCTTGGCCTTGATACTCATGTTAAGAAATCATACATTGCATACACACAAAATTTATATATAAATCCAATAAATTCTAAGGGTCAAAATGGGGGTATTACATTCCCCTCCCCCTTAGAGGAACAAGGTCCTCGGTGTTCTCAGAAATTAAACAAAAATGGGTATGCCTATTTCAAGGAATCCTCCAAATCCCATGTAGCATCATCAGGACCAAGGTTCTTCCATTACACCTTTACCTATCCAATGGCTCGTTCATGGAGCAATGTAACCTTCTTGTCGAGGATGCACATAGGTTCCACTTGGAACTCCCTCCAAGTTCCACCTGTATCAAATTCCAATTAGTTATGTGATTAGGATAATGTACATACTTCTTAAGCAAAGAAACATGGAAAAAATTATGATCTCTCATGTTAGTATGCAATGCAATCCTATATTCAACTAGTCCTATCCTATGAAAGACTACGAATACCCCACAATATCTTAGTGCCATATTGGCACAACTTACCAACTTTAAGGAAATTTTCCTTGGATTTATTATTAAATAAACATGATCCCAAATTTTATATTCCTTGTGCACTCTTTTCAAATATGCATAACTCTTATGTCTATCTTGGGATTCCTTTAATTTCTTCCTGATCTTAACAATTTCTTGTTCCATTCCCTTGAGCATGTCTAGCACAAGCACTACCGTGTTCACTGGACTATCCCAATTCATTGGAGTTCGACATCCTTTTCCATACAATACTTCAAATGGACTCATTCCCAATGATGCTTGATGTCCATTATTATATGAAATTTCTACCAAGTTTAGGTAATCCTCCCACTTATGGTTTATCCATCACATACATTCTCGATGTGTTTTCCAGAACTTGATTCACCCTCTCGGTTTTTCCATATTTTTGAGGATGATACATTGCACTAAAATTTATTTGCATTCCAAAATACTGAAATAACCCTTTCCATATCTTAGATGTGAATTTTTCATCCCGATCATAAACTATTGCCTTGGGAAATCCATGCAATATGAATACTTCCTTCATAAATATATTTTCTATGTCACTTGCTTTGTGAATGGACTTGACTGGAATATGAGGTACCTTCTATATATTTTCCAACGCAACCATAGTTGAATCCCGCCTCCATATTTTCATTGGAAAACCTGTTATGAAATCCATAGAAATTACTTCCCACTTCCATTCTAGAATGGGAAAACGTTGTAATAGTCATTTTGGATGTTGATGCTTTTCCTTGACTTGTTGGCATTATTGGCATTGAGCAATGTAGTCTTCCATGTCCTTCTTCAGTCCATGCAAAAAGTATTGATTTATTGATGTTGTTATTCTATTTTGATATCCTAGCACAACAAAATTTGAGCCCAAAATCTGACGGCTGCCATGTATGAAATTCGACAATAACCTGTTGTATTCGACAACCTCAATTTTTTTGGTCGTCAGTGGAATAACATCGAATATTTGACAACAAGGCAAGGCCATCGAATTTACTATGGCAAGGCCGTCGAATTTCCTACGGAAATGCCATCGAATTTCCTACGACAAGGCCGTCGAATTTCCCATGGCAAGGTTGTTAGACGAGGGCCCCAGGATGTCGAAAATGTGATGACAATCTACCATCAGAGACATAGAAGTGTTGTTGGATTGACATGAAATCCGACAACAACTGCTAGGCATTGAACGTCGAATAACCGATGTGGTACTTTATATTAATTAAAAAAATGTATATTAATATAAACTGCTCAGTTTGTATGGTTTTCAGAATTGCAAATTGACTGATTTCCATATCAAAGTGAGCTTGTCTCTTGGGTTTTCCATGATTAGAATAATAGAAAAAAAAACCATTTTATTAAACCCTTGCTCATAAACCAATTAAAAATATCAGGGACCTAATATTGACATGCATGGCCTAAATGGTTCCCTCCTCCAATGCAACTTTTCTTAGTTTAGTTTAGTTCAGCTTAGTAAATGTCAATTCAATGTGAATTTAATGCATATGTTAGTTCACTTCCAAGGATGTAATTAGCCTCATGTGTTCTAGATGAGTCTTTGAAGTGCCTGGATCACATGCATGTGCCTATACTCAATCACTTGAGCTTGAATGTAGTTGGAACTACAATTAGAGTGTCTCCTAGTTCACTTAGTGTAGCGATGGGGTAGTTAACTCACCCTAGTGAGTGTGCATGCTATCATGAGGATATATTCACTCTAGTTAAACCTAATTAGGGTTCATAAATACCTAATTCAAATTTAAGTCTAGGGTGATTATATATACTATATACTTCATTCATTGAACATTAATTAAATACATCATTCCTTCTTTTTATTTGTTCTAATATTTTTATGTGATGATTGATGCTAATACATGTGTTAAATCAATTATTGGTTATTGATCCCTTTTCACATCTGATCTCTCTAGTATTTGTGCCTTGATCTATATATGCTCAAGTTTTACATGGTATTAGATCTATATGGATGCTAAACTAGTCATTGTTTTAGCAATTATTTGTCAAGGATCAAGCTATTGTAGGTTGAAGAAAGGATTTTGCAACCCTCAAAGAGCTCTTTGTAGCCATGGATTTTCTATATCCAAAATATATTCTAAACCCTTCAACTATTATGAATGGAAATCAAGAGTAGAGATGCTCTCGAGGATGACGAGGCTCTATGGGTTCACAATGGATACAAAGGTGGAACATTAGCAATGGAAATTTTTTAATAATTGAATAGAATGGATGAAGCATTCAGAATGCTTTTCTATACTATTTCTCCAAC
This sequence comes from Pseudotsuga menziesii, assembly GCA_001517045.1. NCBI lineage: Eukaryota > Viridiplantae > Streptophyta > Pinopsida > Pinales > Pinaceae > Pseudotsuga > Pseudotsuga menziesii. The sequence continues at coordinate 54,881 of LPNX010155471.1, forward strand.
TATACTATACCACATTAAATCCAAGAATACTCTAAATGAAGTTTAGAGTATGATGTGCATTTCTTCGGAACACAAGATGAAATGAGGAGCCATCAATTGGAGGTGGAACTCATGATCTTGAGACCAAGTGATTTTGAATTTTTTCAAGAGTTTTTCACCAAGTTCAAATGAGTTGTATTGTAATTCAATGTGTGTAATATATAGAAGGATGGCTAGCAAATGATACTCTCTATTGTCTCCAAATTGGGTCTTGATTATAATATCTTTGTTTCTACTTTCCATTCTACTAAATTGGCTCTTGGAACCTCCTACAAAATGCATACTGGGATGTTTTTGTTGCATCCATCCTTAAAAAGAAAGATAAATTCTCACAAATGGGACTCCAAAATACCTCAAAGGTGCATTCACTTACATCCAATGAGGGGAACAAGGGTGCAAGAAATAAAAAATGTTTGTGTGATAAACACCTCAAGCCTTCTAGTACTCAGTTGTGTTTAAAGTTTAAACAGAGCCATTAGCATAATCAACTGAAAAAAATATGCTGGTTATTATATGAAACATCTCCATTTCTACATGTTAGTGAAGCTCATACAACATCAAAGACAACACCAAAATGAGAAACAAGTTTCTGTTAATTTCAATGGAAATTTTATCCATATTTTGTATTTTGCCAATGTTGGGTTAACATATTCACGGCACCTTAAATAGGACCAATTATGAGGCTGATAAAGATGAATGGAGGCTTAAACAAACATACTTGATGAAAGTGAATATACTGTACATTTATTCCACTAATAACAAACCATAATGCAACCCACTTCCCGATAAGCTCGCCACTTTTAAATCTCTGTAACAATTTATTCTAGGAATCTTTGCCAAGTAGTTTGTATGCACCATTAATATAGACATGTTGTATTGCAGAGCTGTCAGGAAACTTATAAAATTTTCACCAAAATTCTATGGATATGGAGTCAATGCACGATTGTTGTCTCCATAGGATAGGGGAAATAATCCTCAAGCCAAAATTCAAATCTTTTTAGGAAGCAATCAACTCAAATCATGAAATGTAACAAGGAAGAAAATATGTTGTACTATGGATTGCACAATTAAGATATAATTTGGTCAAGGATAGCCTATCAGTCTATAAAGTGATCACCAATTTGCTAAAGACAGCCTATTCTCAAAGGAAGGAAGACCTGCATTCATTGTCAAATTCTTGTATTTCTTCCCACTTTTATGTTTATCCCTCTCATTAATTATTAATATCATTTGATAAATTGCTTTCCACAATAAAGATTTTATATATTTCACAATTGAAATAAATATCAAATAGGTAATTAGTTATAACTTATAATAAAATCAAGAAGGAAATTATTCCCAGCAATTCGAGGTATGGGATCTTGACAAATCCTATCCACTTGCGAGGCTTCAACCTTATTGTCAAATGTATTTTGAGGGTAATGCTGATAAGTCCCACAAAGTGAGAATAAATACAAATATCTTCAAGAATACTCATAGAATTTAATGAGACAAACCATATATTAAATAATCAATTCATTCTGAATTTCTGGCAGCAACTTGATGAGAAATTTTGGCAGCAATTCATTAAGAGATCTGAAAATAAAATAGAGTGTTGAGCAAGTTTTTAGTTGAAAACTGTGATAAGAAAGAATAAAAAATTACTCTAGAACTTCTCAAACCAAACAATCAAGTGAAATTTCAAGTCACTTGCCTAAAAGAACTCCTTCTTGGTTCTTGTTTAGTTTAGTGAAGTTAACTCTTAAGTGGTTCACAGGTTATAAATACATACTATGGTTTCAAATTTATCCCCAAATTTGAACATGTATACTATTTATGATCATGTGCATAGTTGATCAATTCATTATCTTAGCGATACCTCTCTAGGATTTTTATTTTGTACATTCCAATCAGCCATTTTGGGTTGTAGTTTATGTTCAGGTCAAGTACTATATTCTGAGTCCTGGCTTTAAAAGAGCAAGAAATTTGAATTGTTCACAAAATTACATACATGTTACTTTGTGGCACTCATTTCCCTCATTTGATGAAACTAAGGAAATCCATCTCCACACTTATCCTCGGCATTTGGTCTTGTACTTGTTAGCATCATCTCTTCTTGATCAGCTTCAGCATTGAGTTCCTTCTTCTTATAGCACTATAGTTTCTTTTCATCATATTGTGTAGCCATACTTTATTTCTTATGCTTATTTATTAAGCTTATTATATTTATTAACCTACACAACATAACTCTTACATAACTCTTCCCACTAATACATATGTTACTCAGAAATGAATTCACTGGAACCCTGTGGATTATAGCCCAAGGAATTCCCCATTTCAATGAGCCACACATAGGTTAATGACCTCATCACACACACAAAAGAATATAGCCTCGATGCACAGGTCTACACACAAACTTCTCACTGCACCATTTTTAGACTCAAAATATCTGTCTCATGATGGACACATTCACATGGAGAATATGATAACCAACAATTGTATGTGTTCACATTCATCTCTATTGCAACCTTAATCATCATACATAGTAATACAATCTACAACACTACACAGTAGCATTCATCCACACAAAGATATACACAACATCAATGTATTAATATTATCATTGGTACAATACATTACATGAGTTACATATCAACACACATCAATGGTATCTTAGAACTCCATCTTATCTATCACTTGGACAATCAAACAATTATGGTTTCTATGAACCCTCTCTTACTCACTCGTTTCCAAGCCACAAACCATGGAATCCTTTTCAAGTGCTCCACCTTCATGATCTTATGTAATTTCCATTCCTTTCTTCTCCATGCATGTTGTATCTATCATTCTTCAGCAAACTCTTTGTCTTCATCTTCTCATGTGCTTGCTTCAGCTACCAACACCCATGCCCCTTCATTTCTAGCTTCCACTTCTGTAGCACACTCTCTAGATTTTTCTTGTAGTTACCCAATGTCCTAATTCCTAGTTCCACAACATTGACTTGGGAGTTCCATACCAAATTATGGCTCTTCACGATCTGTAGCCAAGAAAGGCTCCACACAATCCATAGTCAAGGATCCACATCCACATAAACTTGTTTCTGCAACAACTATACCAATTCCCATCTCAATTCCATAGCAAGTACATTTGGAACGTACTACCACATGGTCTTCTCCTTCACCCCTTCAATTCTGGTCATGCATCCAAAATACGTGTTCCTTTGAACATAAACTCCACTATGAATAGTCTGCCATGCTTCTACCGCAATCACTGGTGTCCTCAAGATGACACCTTTGAAATTGCCTCAATACTCATGTATCAAACTCCATAGGTTGTTAAGAAATCATGTCCTCATGCTTATGAGGTAAAATCTTCAAATATCCAGATGCCTATTACAACTTTCAGCATAGTTTCCTTCTCCAACTTTGCATTCTTCTATACACTTCAATTCTACAAGCAATTAAATGCATCATCTTCATGTTGCATATTCTTTCATTATCTCAAAGTTGATATCTTTCATTAGCTCACCTTTTCCCTGCTTTGTATGTTTGCAGAGCTGATCACCAGAAAGAACCAACTTCCTTGCAAGATGGTCCAATATAACACCCATTGCCATTTTTGATAAACTATTTATCGAACTTCAAGGTCATCGAACTCGAACTCAAATTTGAACTAAGTGACTTAGGTAGCCACCATCGACCACCATAGCCATGACCCTTTATACTCACCGCAGCTCGAGTTGTTCCCCGCGATCTTCACCTATTGACTGCCAATTCTGTAAATCTTTTTTCATCAAAATAAAATTCAAAAGGCCAGTTTGATGAGTCCTCCTCTACAATAATTCATTTCTTGCATAAATATCATGGACTCACAACAACTATAAAAAACACTCGATGCCATGCAAATACAAATAATGGCATGTAGCTAGGATCACAAACTGTGTAGATGTCGATTTATGCATTGCTAATATAGAGAGATGTCATTGGGCACAGGATATGGATAAAGAATGGTTATTAATCAAATTAAAAAAAAACAATTGTTGGCTCAAGAATAGTCTTCAATTTGATGAGTGGAATGATCGTGATGTAATCTCCCTCTGTCCTTCCAAACATTTGTGGTTTCTCACAACATTTGTCCTCAGCGCCACCAAAATACATATAAAAATTACTTGTCTTTACATCCTCTTCCCTTTAAATCCTCATCTCATAGTCATAACTAAGGATTATTATGCATGCACATCCTTACCTTATAATACGAATTGGGTCAAGGCACAGAGACAACCATAAAATATTAAATGTGTAAAGACGCAAAGAGTAAGAGACAACTATAAGTAAGTCTTATGTTAAATTTACCATATAAGCCTTTAATTAACACTATCAGTTGAGATTTAACAGGTTATATTGTTGTGATCTTCTTATCACTCCTTACCAATGTGATTGCAAGGAATTCTTTGAAGGTGAATCCCATAATTTTAGGTCTTCTTCCTCATTATCATGCCTTTTGGTAAGACAATAAAGATGGTAGTGGATTGCATCAGCATGAAAAATGGTTTCGACATAGAGGTATAGTGATGATGAGAATGATGATGATGGAGACAAGGAATGATGATGACGACGAGGATGAGGTCAATGGAGACAAGGGTGATGATGATGATGATGATGATGATGATCGCAATGGTGATGATGATGATGAAGATGATGGCATGATGATGATGATGATGCTAATGATGATGTTAATTATGATATTGATGATGATGATGATGATGATGATGATGATGATGATGCTAATGATGATGATGATGATGACGATGATGATGATGATGACTATGATGATGATAAAAATAGTGATGATGATGATGAGGATGATGAGGATGAGCATGATGATGATGATGATGGTGATGTTGTCGAATTTCCTACGGTAAGGATGTATAATTTCCTACGAACTAGTTTGGAAATCCGATGATATATCTGTCGAAAAACCTACAAAATTGTGTCAAAAATAGGACGATATAGATGTCACAGTTTTCGACGACATCGCCGTCAGAAAACCTATTCCTACAATGTCAAAAATTCAACGGCGCTAAAATAATTCAAAAGGCCCAGTACATTTCATCATTGTTGTTCGACACATCTGTACGATACGTCGGATGTTGTCGGATTCTGTCATAGGATTTCAGGTTCAAATCCTGTTGTGTGGATGTCCAAAGTATGTAATTTGATGAATTTCATCCATCACCAACTTCTTCAAATATTCACAATTTGGAATGTGCATTCTTCCTTTATAAACAAAAGATCATCTTGTCTAAGTTGATATCCTTCACACTTTTCATCTACTTCTCCTTGCTGCAATTTTCTTTAACTTGAAGGTAAAGTTTTAGAGTTGTTTTGGGATTCAAGAAATGTTGTACTCAAATATGTTTTACATACATTTAATGCCGCTACATAAAATTTTCTACTACTGGAGTCTGCAACCTCATTTTATTTCCCTTTTACATGCTTGATTTTAAAATCAAATTGACATAGAAATTCCATCCATTTATATTTCCTAGAATTCAAGTTTGGTTGTTCAAACAAATACTTTAAGCTCACGTGGTCTATCCTAAGCTCGAATATTCTTCTCAACAAGTAATGTCCCCACATCTTGAGAGAATGTATTATGCCTTCTAATTCTAAATCATGAGTTGCATAAATATTTTCATGCTTTTTTAGTTTTCTTGACTCATACAAAATCACAAATCCTTCTTTCATAAGAACTCCACCTAATACACCAATTCAAGCATCCATGCACACTAAAAAATCCTTCTTTGGATCTTTAATATTCAAATAAAGAGTGCTGATAGCTAGCTTCTTCAACTATTGAAAGGTTTCTCCACATTTTTCAAACCATACAAACTTTGCATTCTTACTTTACAATGATTTAATTGGATAAGTGATCTTGGAGAAGCCTTTAATTAACCTTCTATAGGACCCTACAAGACCCATAAAATATCTACATTGGTAACATTATTTTGAGTAGGATAATCCATTATGGCTTCAATCTTTTCTAGATCCACTACAATTCCTTCTTTTGAGAGAACATGACCCAAATATTGTACCATTCTTTGATAAAATATACACTTTCTTATTTTTTCATACAATTAGTTCTCTCTAAGAACTTGCAAGACCATCCTTAGATGCTCCTCATGCTATTCTTCATTTCCTAAATAAAAAAAATGCCATCCATGAACACTAACACAAACTTGTCCAAATACTTGTTGAAAACACTAGTCACTAGGAACATGAATGTGGTAGGTGCATTGGTAATACCAAATGGAACCACCGTGAACTCATAATGGTCATATCTTGTCCGGAAAGTGTCTTGTGAATGTCTTCTTCATTTATCCTCAAGTCAATTTTTTAAAACCCTTTGGATTCCTTCATTTGATCAAACAAATAATCAATTATGGGTAATGCTACTTATTCTTGATTTTCACTTTATTTATCTTCATGTAATCAATACACAACCTTAAATTCCCATATTTCTTCCTGACAAATGAGACTAGTTCTCCCCATGGAGAAACCCTTGGCCTTATATACTCCTTGTCCATTAATTCCTTTAGCTGCATCTTTAGCTCTACCAATTCTAGTGTACTCATTCTATAAGGAGCTTTGGAAACTAGTGCGGCCCTTAGAACAAGATCAATTGTAGATTCAATCTCTCTTTTCGATGGAAGTCCCAACACTTCATTAGGAAACACATCTTTGAACTATTGCAATAGTAGATAATCTTCTATCTTTGGGCCTTTGTCTTCTAGAGAATCTGATATATGAGCTGCATATAATTGGCATCCCTTCTTGTAAAAAATTCTTAACTATAAGGTTGAAATATTCCTTCTTGAAACTTGCTTTGGAACTCCTCTTACTAATATTGTCCTTCCCTCTTCATCAATGTATTCAAGAAATTTTTCATAATAGTCTACCTTAGCTCAATGCTTTTCTAAAACTAGTCCATGCCAATAAGAGCATCATAGGACCCTAATGGTAGGACATTTAATGTCACATGCCCCAATTTTGTAAAATAATGTTATTTGTTTTGAATTGATTCCCAAGACATTATGTTAAATTTAATGCTAATTTGGAACTCATGACTCAGCAGAGTCAAAAGATGTGGAATGTAATTCTGAATATTTTATTTTTAAATAAATAAAAGTGGAGACAACAGCTTGGGAGAGCTATTAAAAAGAGTGTTACTAGTCAAGTTGGTAGAAGGAACTAGGTGGAGAGCAAAAATACAAGTGGCAGCATCCTCAAACACTTCCTATGTTGCAGGTGGCAACTTCCCTACATTTGGGGTCATGATCCCCAAAGAAAGTGGGATCAAAGCAGGTGGCTCAATTAATGACAACTAACCTAAAAAGACTTAGGCAATCTTCTAAAAATGCCCAATGTAGAGAGCTGAGGCTGCTCATATTCCAGGAGAAGAATCATTCAGGGGGAATGCACTTCAAGGAATTCATTGGGAAAAAAGGAAACTGTAAGGAAGGTGTTTTGAGGGATAAACTCCAGGAACTTAATCTAATATATCTTTTTAGCTGAGAGATCTGACTGACGTGTTCAGGATCGGTATTGAGTCTAAGGACTGGTACTTTGGTTATTTCTCCACCTAGTTCTAGCCAAGGAGACCAGAGCAAGCTCGGGGGTCCTGAGGAGTCGTTGTTTGAGCGCTCTGCAGGAGTTGGTAGGGAGGAACGACCTCCCATTACTGTTGTCGACCAGCTTTAAGAACAGGTTCTATTATCTTCTAATTTCTGTGTTAAAGTTATATCTGTGTGTGAGTAAATGATGCATGTTCAGGTTATGATGTAAACTTAGGGGGTAGAATATCTTAGCTAGTTTAGTAATGAATCTATTCTTGATGAAAATAAAATCCTAACTGTGTTTTTCACCATCTGGAGTAATCTAGATCATACTCTAATACAGGTGGTGTATTTAAATGAATGAAGTATGATGCAAATTTAAAATAAGATCTTAGCTTGAATGTTAGAATGTTTTCTTTTATTAGATACTCGTTATCAGAAGAACTATTATTCTGTACATAGAGTAGTGCTAAACCTAGACTGTGTAAGCCATAATATTAGAAAAGGAAAGGAAGTTATATCATTATACTAACAGTAGTACGTTTTGAAAGACGAAAACAGTATTTACTTCCGTAATCCTTATATCTATTTTGAAACAAAAGGAAAAGAAGATAATAGTTAAAATGTGTAGTATTAGGTTAAATAAAAATGCCTTTTCAGCTCTGTAGTTCATTTCTTTCCCTAGTTAGGATAACTACTGTAATTGTAGCAACCTGACTGTGAGTAAGAATGGAAAACCTTGATTTAATTCTAAAGATAAAACTAGTTGGTTTAAGATTGTTCTCCAGGTGACTCCATTTATGACTAAAAGGGTAAATAATTTATATATTTTATCTAACTGAACTTACGCAGGTTCTACAGTTACTAACCTATCTCTTAAGGAATTTAAACAAATACTACTATTTCTTTAGATAAAGGAATTCAGTTAATTTGTTATTACCTTATTTAATAAATTCTAATGTTATAATTTAAATAGGGTAATATAGATACAAAAAGAATTTTTATAAATTATTTAGTATAGAAAACCTAAGAGTATAACAATAAAATATTTTCTCATCTGTACAATAGACTAAATATAAAGATAATGTATATAATTATAGAAACAATATTTACTTTTAAGTAAAATAACATTCTTTTAACATTATAATAACATATCAAGTAAACATAAACCTTGTACATTAGAGGAATTTTGGGGTCTAAAATGGGCCTCCTAAGGAAAATAATAAAATAATAGTTGAAATAATAAAATAATAGTTAAAATAATAAAATAATATTGATTAA
>LPNX010155471.1:63983-78949 GCA_001517045.1 Pseudotsuga menziesii
ATCACAAAAACTTATTTTGGCACATTTTCTTATAAGGCCCATTTTAGACCCCAAATTTCCTCTAATGCTTAAAATATGTAACTATATAGTTACATAAGTACAATTCTAAAACATTGAATTATTTATTTTTATGAAGTTAACAAATACAAAATAATTATTTAAAACCTTATTAGAACAGAGGAAAATTAAGGTAAGATAACATAAAAATAACATAGAGTCATCTTAAACAGATAATATTTAAAATAATTTACAGAGTAAATTCAAATGTAATAGCTTGCAGGAAAATAAATTAACAGAACATAAAAATGCTCGATCTACCGAGCTTAATAACCATTTTACAATATAAGAAATAACAGATGGTATTATATTGTAATAAAAAGATAATTTAAAACAATAAATACATCTTTACATCGCTGAATTAGGGTAAAACCCTAATGTAACAAAAATCACAACAGAAGTATCAAACAAGTGAGTCTAAGCTCTATTTTTTTATGCCTCTCTACTTTAAGAGTTAACAGAGAATGGCTTAATAGGGCTTCCATCATTTTATACATATTATACACAAAACCAAAAGTAAAATCAAAATTTACAAGTTACGGCCTAAGCCGAAAGCCCCGCATAAAGCAAGGGTTTGTCATCAAGAAAAACAAAGAACCAAGTTAACCCAGATAAACAAAAACCACGAGGGTCTTTGCAGGCCACGGTGACCAACCAAAAAATGTTCCATATAGAACTGTACAAGGACGAACTGCCATGGGATAACCAAGGCTTACCCATGAGCAAGTGGTTGTCCTAGCTTTGCACCAACTTTGTAGAAGAGCAAGACCATAAAGATGAAAGGCGTTTACACATGATGACTTTGGTAAACATTGATAAATATCTAAGAAGTTAGTTCACAATAAAAATTATAAATTACAAACTAGAGAGAGAGAGAAACTATCGCCAAATACTGTTAGGACTGAATCTCATTTCTTTGGCATCTTTAAAAAGAATAAAAAACTAATTGTTTTTACCTCATAAAAGAATTTGAAATTGAAACAACATATATATATTCTTTTTACTAAGCTATTATTTTGCAACGAACATATATCTGCGTGCTTTATGAATATTGACAGGCAGCACCAGATCTTTCTTACCTATAAATCTGTGAGATCAGGTAAACTTTCTACGTTAGCTCAAAAGCTAAGTAAGCCCCAGAATTTCAAGACAGTTCCACCTTTTTGTCGCAAAGAAAAATAAATCATTAAAATGAAAAAGAATTATTCTATAAGATAAACATAATCGAGTAGATAATTCAGATTATGAATTTACCAATCTATAAATCAAATAACATATAACTAATTATAGCTGTTTGCTGATTGCATTATTGAATATTATCTGTATTTTCAAAATTTTAAATTTTTCGGTAAATTTGGGGTTTTGACATGTGGTATCAGAGCACAAGGTTCAAACACTAGGCCTTGATGCAGCCCGACTAGCTTTCATAGAACAGTAAATTAAAATAATATGCTAACATATATATATTTTTATGTTAAGAATAGAGAATTTCCTTTTTTGAAGTTTAACAGGCAGGTATGGAAAGGCTAGGGGAGTATGCATAGGAGGAGTCTCCAGATACAGAAATAAGAAATTTGCCCAAGAAAACCTATATTAGAAGATGTGATTGGCAACTCCTCAGAGCTTTTACAGACTGTAAAAGATTTAAAAACTGAGATGGAGTCTGTAAAGAGGGAGAATGAAAGGATTCTGAAGGCTCAAGAAAAACTGAATCAAATTTTAATGGAAAAATTTCAAATTGAAGGAAGGGGTATAAGGTCAGAATCTGAAGATGTCAGTCATCAAAGAAAATCCAAAAAGATGAATCTTGCAAAAACTGAAAGTAGTTCGTCGTCTGAAGGGTTTGGTGAACGACAAAGTTACCATACTACTAATGACAGTAGTGAAGATGATTTGTATGACAAGAAAAAGAAATACAAACAAGATGAGGAAATTTCAGGGGAATTCAAAAAGATAAAGCCACCAACTTTTAATGGAGAGACTGAGAAGGGGGAGGAAGCAGAGTCCTAGTTGTCCGGGATGAAGAATTTCTTCCAAATATATAATTACTGTAACTAGTTAAAGGCAAGGATGGCTATATATAACCTCTCAGGAAAAGCTGACATATGGTGGTAGGACTTGAAGAGAGTCAAGGGTATAAGAGAGAAAGAAGTTAATTGGAGTACCTTTAAAAGGTATTTCAAAAAGAAATTTCTGTCTGAGCAGTATTACGAGGAAAGAGCTAAAGAGTTTTATGAATTGAAGTTAGGTTCAATGACAATGAAGGATCTGAACATCAAATTCTTAAGTTTACTTAGGAATGTACCCTACCTAGTAGATGAGAAACCAAAAATACAGAGATTTCTTAGCTGTCTACCATATCATATTAAAGATAGAATTGAATATGATAACCCAAAGACTTTGGAGGAAGCTATTGGGAAGGCTAACTTTTGTTTCGAGCAAAATCGGAAGAAAGAAAGCTTGGCCAATTGGAAGGCTACGAAAAATAATAATAATCCCGAATTTAAGAAGAAGGAATTTGTACCTCACAGAAATTTCAAGAATAATAAGACCAAAAATTATTCTAACAACAAGAATTTCCAGGGAAATAGGAATAGTACTTCCAACAATTCGAATAATTTTAAGGGCAAAGAAACTGCAAATAATCATGGAAATTTTACCAAGAGTTTTGAACGTAAAGAGCCTATTAAGTAATGGGAATGTAATGGCCTGCACTATGCCTCAGTCTGTCCAAACCGGAAGAAGACTGTTAGCAATATTCATATTGTACAGGAGGATATGACCGTTGGGGAATTACCAAGGAGCATGCCCAAAATTAACGCGGCTTTGGAGAACCGCCAAACTGAATATCAGACTTCCATGGTGGAAGTAGAAGGTATGATTAATCAGACCCTTGTAACCATTTTAATTGATCCAGGAGCTAGCCTCAGTTATATTGCACCTCAAATAGTGGAAAAATGTAAGTTGTCTGTCGATAATTTTGAGAATTCTTGGTTAGTTTAATTAGACACTGGGGCTAAAAGAAAAATAACTTGTTTTGTGAAAAAATGTGCTTTACTTATGGATGAATTTGAAACTGTAGTTAAACTTAATGTTTTGCCACTTGTCTCACATGATTTGCTGATTGGTATGGACTGGTTAGAACAACATAAAGTAATTTTAAACTATTACGATAAAACTTTCACATGCTTAAATAGTGATGAACAACCAGTAAATGTTAAGGGTATTCCTAGAAAAACTATGGTAAAGCAGATTTCTGCTTTACAACTTAAAAGAGCTATTAGGAAAAGATGTAAAGCTTATGCAGTGACCATTATAGATGAGGAAGGTAAAACTAAAACAGATAAGTTAAAAATAGAAAATATCCCTTTTTTAAAAGAATATATTGATGTATTCCCAGAATACATTCTAGGATTACCTCCGAAAAGGGAATTGGATTTCACCATTGAACTGGTACCGGGTGCGGTACCTAGCTCAAAGGCCCCTTATCAAATGAACATATTGGAACTTAATGAGTTAAAATCACAAATAAAAGAGTTAATTGATAAAAAGTACATTCGACCTAGTGTGTCTCCCTGGGGGGCACCGGTCATCTTTGTTAAAAATAAAGGCAGAACTATGTGATTATGCATAGACTATCGTCAGCTAAACAAGATGACTATCAAAAATATATATCTGTTTCCCCGCATAGATTATCTGTTTGATCAACTACATGGAGCCACGGTGTTTTCGAAGATAGATTTGAGGTCAAGATATCATCATGTAAGGATTAAAGATGAAGATATCTTCAAGACGGCCTTTAGAACAAGATATGGACACTACAACTTTGTCGTAATGCCATTCGGACTTACTAATGCCCCAGCTTTCTTTATGTGTTTAATGAATAATATAATGCATAAGTATTTGGATAATTTTGTGGTCGTGTTTATCAATGGCATCCTAATCTACTAAAAAACGAAAGAAGAACATAAAGAACACCTAAAAATTGTTTTGCAAGAGTTGCGAGAACATCAACTCTTCACAAAGTTTAGTAAGTGTGACTTCTTTAAGGATAAAATTCAGTATTTAGGTCATGTAGTGACCAAGGAAGGAATTTCTATAGATCCTGAAAAAATATGGGCAATCGAAGATTGGCTGGTTCCTAAAGATGTGACAGATGTTAGGTCGTTCATGGGAATTACCGGTTATTACCGGAGGTTCATTGAAGGCTTTTCAAGGATAGAAAATCTGATAACCTCCTTGTGAAAGAAAGGAAAGAAGTTTGACTGGAACCCAAAATAGGAAGAAAGATTTAAGAAGTTAAAAACTCTATTGACTAGTGCACCTATTCTAAGAATAGCAGATCCTAATAAAGAATTTGTAGTGTGTATTGATGCCTGTAATGATGGCTTAGGTGGTGTTCTGATTCAAGAAGGGCATGTTATTGCCTATGAGTTTAGAAAGTTAAAAATTCATGAAAATAATTACGCAACATATGATCTGGAACTAGCAGCTGTAATACACGCCTTAAAAATGTGGTGACATCACCTAATTGGCAGAAAATTCATTTTAATGTCTGATAATAAAGGATTGAAATATCTTCTAGATCAGCCTAATTTAAATGCTAGACAAGCTAGGTGGTTAGCTTTCTTAAGCAAGTATGATTTTGAAATCCAACATATAAAGGGTAAGAAAAATAAGGTGGCCGATGCACTAACTAGAAACGCAAAGCTGAACCTTACATCAGCAACCAACACTTACGTTTCAGACTTACATGAACAACTTAAAGAAGGGGTAAAACAAGATGAAATTTATCAGAAATTGCAAACGACAGCTAAGGAAGAACCTACAAAAATATTAATAAAAGGTAATAGTTTAAATGAAAATGAATTTGTACTATATAAAGATAAATTGTATGTACCTAATGTACCTAAGGTTAAGCTGTTAATTCTAGATGAAATCCATAAAACACCATATTTAGGTTACCCAGGTTATCAAAAGACTATAACCATGCTAAGAAAAGAGTATTTTTGGCCAAATATGAAAACTGAAGTAGTTGAATATATTGCAAGGTGTTTAGAATGTCAACAGGTAAAAACCGAACACTAGCACCCAGCTGGTTTGCTATAGCATTTACCTATTCCTAGCTGGAAATGGGAAGTGATTAGTCTAGATTTTATTACTGGAATGCCTAGAAATCAAAATCAGAATGACTCTATTATGGTAGTGGTTGATAATTTAAGCAAGGAAACTCATTTTATACCTGTTAAAAGGCTGCCAATATAGCTGATATTTTTCTAAAGCATATTTTTTGATTACATGGAGTACCAAAAGTTATAATCTCAGACAGAGATCCTAAGTTTACAGGAAACTTTTGGAAGTCCTTGTTTAAAGGATTAAATACAACATTGAATTTCAATACTTCCTTCCATCCTCAAATAGATGGACAAACTGAAAGAGTAAACCAGGTACTAGAAGATTTATTGAGAATGTATGTGAAAGATAAGCCAGGTACGTGGGAGGACTATTTACATCTAGTAGAGTTCGCGTATAATAATAATTATCAGACATCAACTAGATTTAGTCCATTTGAAATTTTATATTGACAAAAATGTAACACTCCTATCTCTTGGAATAATCCAGTAGATAGATTGGTGTTAGGTCCAGAATTGTTGAAAGAAATGGAGGAAATTGTGAAGCAAGTGTAGGGAAATCTGAAAGTGGCACATGATCAGCAAAAAAGTCAAGCAGATTTGAAAAGAACTCCAGATTAGTTTCAAGTAGGTGAACATGTGTTCATCAAGGTAAGCCCCAAGAAGAGCTCTCTAAGATTGGGGAGTTGTGCCAAGTTGGCACCTCATTACTGTGATCTATTTGAAATTTTGTCTAGGATTGGTCAAGTAGCTTATCAACTAGCATTACCACCTAAGTTAAGAGTACATAATGTTTTTCACATTTCTATTTTAAAGAAATATGTTCATGAAGCTACTCATCTGGTTAATTGGAATGTTGTACAGGTGGAACCAGAAGGAGAATTTCTGGTGGAACCGGACTGTATCCTCGGGAGGATGGAAATTACACTTCGGAACCACACCATTAAACAAGTGAAGGTGCAATGGAAGCACCTTAGTCCTGAAGAAGCCACCTGGGAACTGGAAAGTAATATGCGAGAAGCATATCCAATTCTGTTCCAGGGGACTTCAGAGGATCAAGAATAAATAACATCGAGGATGATGTTATATTTTAAGGGGGTGTGTATGTCACATGCTCCAATTTTGTAAAATAATGTTATTTGTTTTGAATTTATTCCCAAGACATTATGTTAAATTTAATGCTAAGTTGGAACTGATGACTCAGCAGAGTCAAAAGATGTGGAATGTAATTCTGAATATTTTGTTTTTAAATAAATAGAAGTGGAGACAACAGCTTGGGAGAGCTGTTAAAAAGAGTGTTACTGGTCAAGCTGGTGGAAGGAACTAGGTGGAGAGAAAAAAGACAAGTGGCAGCATCCTCAAACACTTCCTATGTTGCAGGTGGAAACTTCCCTACATTTGGGGTCATGATCCCCCAAGAAAGTGGGATAAGAGCAGGTGGCTCAATTAATGACAACTAGCCCAAAAATACCTAGGAAATCTTATAAAAATGCCCAATGTAGAGAGCTGAGGCTGCTCATATTCTAGGAGAAGAATCATTCAAGGGGAATGCACTTCAAGGAATTCATTGGAAAAAGGAAAACTGTAAGGAAGGTGTTTTGAGGGATAAATTGCGGGAACTTGATCTAATATACCTTTTTAGCTGAGAGATCTGACTGATGTGTTCATGATCGGTATTGAGTGATCCGATGGATTATTCATCTTCAAATTACACTGATCCAATATGGTACAATGGTATTTAATCTATGGTTCAAAGAACATAACATATGTTTTAACTCATATATAGTGCGAATACTAAGCTTGGCGGTTAAGATGTGAATAGCCCGCATGTCGTGCAGCTTGACACTTGATGCGATAGACATATCACACTTACTGTGACATACGTCGCACCTACTGTGACATACGTCGCACCTTGTGCGATAGACATATCGCACTGGCTATGACATACATTTCGCCTTTGCTGTGACAGACATATCACACTTGCTGGGACATACGTCGCACCTGTTGCAACAGACATATCACACTGCTGCGACAGACATATCACATTGGTTGCAACATACATATCGCCTTTGCTGTGACAGACATATCACACTTGCTGCGACATTGGTGGCAAATCCTGCACAATCAAAATGGCAACATCAAATGTTTATTGCATTGGGTGTGTGCTTAGTTGATGGTTACGTTTCATGTGGCATAATCCGGTTGCAGTCATTGCCACGTGTTGTGAGACAACACATGTGTGTGGATTTAGTTGCAACGGTTCGGGGATATGGAATATAGTGGTAACGGAATGCTTGTGCAGCGATTTGGTGGGACTGCAGGGTTCAGTTTTAGCATAATGAAGAAGATAATAGGTGTGACAACAGCTGTTGAACTGTTACTTACTCGAGGGGTCTGAACGCTTTTATAAACACGTTTCTGGCCACATTAAGGGACACACAGAACAATCGCTTTTCTATTACGAGGATCTTGCGAGAGTTGTGCTGTGAAGTGTCCAGATGCTGTTGTGGAAGTCGACTGTATTCTCTGTTATAATTTGGCTTATTTTCTCTTGAAGACCAGATTGTAATTTCCAGAGAGGAGTCTTAAAGACTGTCTGTTCAGCATTCTGTTTTACAGCATTCTGTTTGTGAATTTCTCATTTGCTGTCTCTAATCCAGTCGACTGTATTCTCTGTTATAACTTGGCTTACTTGCTTTTGAAGACCAATTTGTAACTTTAAAGAGAGGAGGTCTTGAAGACTGTTTGTACAGCATTCTGTTTTCCAGCTACTGAGTTGATTTTGTAGAGAGAGTTTCTTTGATGAAATGTCCAGATACTGTTTGTATATAAAGTCGATTGTACTCTATTATAATTTGGCTTCTTTGTCCTTTGAAGTCCAATTTGTAACTTTAAAGAGAGGAGTCTTGAAGGCTTTGGCCAGTACTCTGTTCTGCTATTGCTGAAATTGATGCCAGAACCATATTTGTACCATTTTAAAACCATTAATTGGATCGGTACCCATTGGAGAGGGACCCGGAAACATAGCCCAGTGGAGGGGGTGAACTCCGTTATCAACTTCTATTTTGTGACTCTCTGATTCTATGTTTCTTTTATATCTTGTTATCAGTTTTGTTTTCCATCTGTTTTCAACATTTAATTTTTGTTAATGCTGTTCCATTAATTCACCTGCTGAACGCATTCTTTTTAACACAAACTTTGAATGCACACAAGTTGAGGTTCAACAGATCATGTTTGGTATCAGAGATGGTTGACTACTTGTGTAAGTTTGTGAATGCTTACCAGGTCCAGGTTAAAGCTTGGTGAAGGAGAATTAATCGAGCCAATCTCAAGGAGAACATTCTGAAGAACCATGTCTTCTCCACGAGGGGAAGAAGAAGGACATACAGAATGGGAAAAAGCTGTTATTTCAGAAACTGAGTTTCTGGAGGCTTTTATGAGCATGAAATCCATGATGGAAATTCTACTCGATGAACGAGCAAAAAGGAAGAAGAAAGAAGAAGGATCTTCATCCAAAGATGCAGAA
This sequence comes from Pseudotsuga menziesii, assembly GCA_001517045.1. NCBI lineage: Eukaryota > Viridiplantae > Streptophyta > Pinopsida > Pinales > Pinaceae > Pseudotsuga > Pseudotsuga menziesii. Next base: position 72,699 of record LPNX010155471.1, read on the forward strand.
GTGAAGAAGGAAGAAAAGGGTAAAGGAGTAGGAGGTGATGGTGATCCTCCTGAAACTAATCAAACTTTCTCTTCTTCTCATACTTCTCATTCAAATAATGCAAGTCCTAATATGCCTTATTTCAAATTGGATGTTAAGTTTGAGTTGCCGATTTATAATGGAGATTTAGATGCTGAAAAGTTAGACAATTGGATCAAGCATCTTGAAGTATATTGCAGGGTGCAAGGCATTACTGATGACCCTTCCAGGATTTAATTGGCCACTTTGAGGATGAGTGGTATGGCTCTTACTTGGTGGGAGAGCAAGATTCAGCAATATCTTCGAAAGAATGGTAAAATTATTTCAATTTGGAATGAATTCATTGAAGTATTAAGGAAGCAATTTTATCCTTTAGGTCATATGCAACAATTAATAATGAGCTGGAAAACTTTTAGACAAGCTAAAGGAAAAAGCATTCAAGAATATACTCATGAATTTAGAAAGAGGGCTATTGCATTGAATGTTGCATTGGATACACAAGAAACTCTTCTCAAATATATTGGTGGCATGCATTCTTATCTACGACATACTTTGTTGATGTTTAACCCCAGTAATTTGGATGATGTATGTGTTCAAGCTACACATTTAGAAGCTAGGGGTAAGCATGATAATGATTCGTTTATGAAGGAGTCATCTAAATTTGACAACAAAGATAAGAGCAAAGATAAGGGAAAGAAAACAGCTACCATCACGAAAGAGGGTGAAAAAACCACATGCTCACATTGTCAGAAAGGGCATGATGTTTCTAAGTGTTGGAAACTTCATCCGGAATTAAGGCCAAAGAAGTATGGAGGAAATAAAAACAAACATAAGGATAATCAAGCAGCTACTGCAGTAATAATTCAAGACTTGGGTTCTGATTCAGGTGATGAGAATAAGATCACAGCAATAGGGATCCGAGGTAAATATAAAGGTATATCTCTTTCCATTGATGCAAGTTCAAGTTCCCTTGTTACAGGAACCTGAAAGACTATCGCTTACCAGAGATGTACAACATGAAGTGCAGTTGCAGCAAAGCATGCCTTTCCCAAATTTTGGCATGAAGCTGATGATTATTCAAAAGACTGTTTATGATTATGTAAGGAATTTGGTGGGATTGTGTACACCTATTCATACTTCATCTCGTCCTTGTAAAAATGTTGTAAAGGACTTTGAGAGGAGACTACCAATTAGTTTGTGCTTTCAGTATATTGGGGTTCATGTTGGGCTTCCTATGAATATTGTACATGTTCGGCACTTCCGAATGTTGGGGAAATTTTGGTCAGTTTTATGGAGTCTTAGGGACACTAATTTTGAGAGAAGCACAATGTATTATTCACATATTATTGGGAAAACATGGGTAGTCAGTAGAACAATCATTCAATTTCTCCAGACTTATTGGGATAAACATCCTAAGGATTGGGATGAACAGTTGCATCACATGCAGTGCATTAAGTCTCCTTTTGAGGGTTGTTTTTGTTATCTGTTGAGGTCACATGTGGACTTTTCTTTCAGCACAAAAGATGTTAGAGTTGTACATCACGATACAAATAAAGCAGTGCAGCAGACAGTGCAAGAACAGCAGGAGACGAGCTAGGAAATTTGCAAAGCCAGACATGAAAACCATCATCCTTTTGAAGTTGAAAAGCAAGTTTGGTTGCAGATCACCAAGGAAAGATGGAAAGGATGTATGGATATTGGAAAGGTAAGGAAGCTGTATCCTCCCTTACTTGCAGAGTGACTTAGGCTTTTGGTGGTCCAAAAGCTCTCTAATGGGGAGGAATGATCCGGTGGATTATTCATCTTCAAATTAGACTGATCCAATATGGTACAATGGTATTTAATCTATGGTTCAAAGAACATAACATATGTTTTAACTCATATATAGCACAAAGACTAAACTTCGTGGTTAATATGTGAACAGCCCGCATGCCGCACATCTTGAAACTTGCTGCGATAGACATATCGCACTTGCTGCGACATACGTCGCACCTGCTGCGACAGACATATCGCACTGGCTGCAACATACATATCGCCTTGGCTGTGATAGACATATCACACTTGCTACGACATACGTCGCACCTGCTGCGATAGACATATCACACTGCTGCGACAAACATATCACACTGGTTGTGACATACATATCGCCTTTGCTGTGACAGACATATCACACTTGCTGCAACATTGGTGGCAAATCCCACACAGTCAAAAATGGCAACATCAAATGTTTATTGCATTGGGTGCGCGGTTAGCTGACGGTTACGTTATGTGTGGCATAATCCGGTTGTAGTCATTGCCACGTGTTGTGAGACACCACATGTGCATGGAGTTAGTTGCAAAGGTTTGGGGATATGGAACGTCGTGGTAACGTAACGCTTGTGCAGCAATTTGGTGGGACTGCAGGGTTCAGTTTTAGCATAATGAAGAAGATAACAGCTGTCGAACTGTTACTTACCTGGGGGGTCTGAACGCTTTTATAAACATGTTTCTAGCCACATTAAGGGACACACAGAATAATCACTTTTCTGTTACGAGGAGCTTGCGAGAGTTGTGCTGTGAAGTGTCCAGATGCTGTTGTGGAAGTCGACTGTATTATGTGTTATAATTTGGCTTATTTGCTCTTGAAGGCTAGATTGTAATTTCTAGAGAGGAGTCTTAAAGACTGTCTGTTCAGCATTCTGTTTTATAGCATTTTGTCTGTGAATTTCTCATTTGCTATCTCTAATCCAGTCGACTGTATTCTCTGTTATAACTTGTCTTACTTGATTTTGAATACCAATTTGTAACTTTTAAGAGAGGAGGTCTTGAAGACTGTTTGTACAACATTTTGTTTTCCAGCTACTGAGTTGATTTTGCAGAGAGAGTTTCTTTGATGAAATGTCCAGATACTATTTGTATATAAAGTCGACTGTACTCTGTTATAATTTGGCTTCTTTGTACTTTGAAGTCCAATTTGTAACTTTAAAGAGAGGAGTCTTGAAGGCTTTGGCCAGTACTCTATTCTGCTATTGCTGAAGTTGATGCCAGAACCATATTTGTACCATTTTAAAACCATTAATTGGATCGGTACCCATCGGAGGGGGACCCGGAGACGTAGCCCAATGGAGGGGGTGAACTCCATTATCAACTTCTGTTTTGTGACTCTCTGATTCTGTGTTTCTTTTATGTCTATTTATCAATTTTTTTTTTCATCTGTTTTCAGCATTTAATTTCTGTTAATGATGTTCCATTAATTCACCTGCTGAACGCATTGTTTTTAACAAAAACTTTGAATGCACACAAGTTGAGGTCTGACGGATAATTGAGTCTAAGGACTGGTACTTTGGTTATTGCTCCACCTAGTTCCATCCAAGGAGACTAGAGCAGGCTCAGGGGTCCTGAGGAGTCACTGTTTGAGCGCTCTCCAGGAGTTGGTAGGGAGGAACGACCTCCCATTGCTGTTGTCGACCAACTTTAAGAATGGGTTCTGCTATCTTCTAATTTCTGTGTTAAAGTTATATCTGATGCATATTCAGGTTATGATGCAAACTTTAAGGGTAGAATATCTTAGCTGGTTTAGTAATGAATCTATTCTTGATGAAAAATAAATCCTACCTGTGTTTTTCCCCATCTGGAGTAATCCAGATCGTACTCTAGTACAGGTGGTGTATTTAAATGAATGAAGTATGATGTAAATTTAAAATAAGATGTTAGCTTGAATGTTAGAATGTTTTCTTTTACTAGATACTTGTTATCAGAAGAACTATTATTCTGTACATAGAGTAGTGTTAGACCTAGACTGTGTAAGCTAGAATATTAGAAAAGGAAAGGAAGTTATATCATTATACTAACAGTAGTACGTTTTGATAGACGAAAATAGTATTTACTTCCGTAATCCTTATATCTATTTTGAAACAAAAGCAAAGGAAGATAATAGTTAAAATGTGTAGTATTAGGTTAAATAAAAATTCCTTTTCAGCTTTGTAGTTCATTTCTTTCCCTAGTTAGGATAACTACTGTAATTGTAGCAACCTAACCGTGCGTAAGAATGGAAAACCTTGATTTAATTCTAAAGATAAAACTAGTTGGTTTAAGATTGTTATCCAGGTGACTCCATTTATGACTGAAAGGGTAAATAATTTATATATTTTATCTAACTGAACTTACGCAGGTTCTACAGTTACTAACCTGTCTCTTAAGGAATTTAAACAAATACTACTATTTCTTTAGAGAAAGGAATTCAGTTAATTTGTTATTACCTTATTTAATAAATTCTAATGTTATAATTTAAATAGGGTAATATAGATACGAAAAGATTTTTTATAAATTATTTAGTATAGAAAACCTAAGAGTATAACAATAAAATCTTTTCTCATCTGTACACTTTATAAATAGACTAAATATAAAGATAATGTATATAATTATAGAAACAATATTTACTTTTAAGTAAAATAAAATTCTTTTAACATTATAATAACATATCAAGTAAATATAAACCTTGTACTTAAAATATGTAACTATATAGTTACATAAGTACAATTCTAAAACATTGAATTATTTATTTTTCTGAAGTTAACAAATACAAAATAATTATTTAAAACCTTATTAGAACAGAGGAAAATTAAGGTAAGATAACATAAAAATAACATAAAGTCATCTTAAATAGATAATATTTAAAATAATTTACATAGTAAATTCAAATGTAATAGCTTGCAGGAAAATAACTTAACAGAACATAAACATGCTCGATCTACCGAGCTTAATAACCCATTTTACAATATAAGAAATAACAGATGGTATTATATTGTAATAAAAAGATAATTTAAAACAGTAAATACATCTTTACATCGCTGAGTTAGGGTAAAACCCTAATGTAACAAAAATCACAACAGAAGTATCAAACAAATGAGTCTAAGCTCTATTTTTTTTTATGCCTCTCTGCTTTAAGAGTTAACAGAGAATGGCTTAACAGGGCTTCCATCATTTTATACATCTTATACACAAAACCAGAAGTAAAATCAAAATTTACAAGTTACGGCCTAAGCCGAAAGCCCCGTATAAAGCAAGGGTTTGTCATCAACAAAAACAGCAAACCAAGTTAACCCAGATAAACCAAAACCATGAGGGTCTTTACAGGCCATGGTGACCAACCAACAAATGTTCCATACGAAACTGTACAAGGACGAACTACCATGGGATAACCAAGGCTTACCCGTGAGCAAGTGGTTTTCCCAGCTTTGCACCAACTTCATAGATGAGCAAGGCTGTCACCTATAAAAACAACCCGCGATATTGTTAAGATTTTATACTTATTTTAAGAGAAACTTAAAGATTTAGAGATGCGGAAAATAATTCTTACCTGAGCTTCAAAGTAACGTAACCACCCACAAACAGAAGAGCCGCCACCAACACAAGGATAAACAAGCCCTTCATCTGTTACAAGAAAGAGGGAGGTTACCAATGCAACAACAACCAGTGATAGCCAAGAGTTGGAGCGACAAGCCGAGCAAACATAAAAACATGGGTCGCTGCTACTATTCTCTCTGCTAAGAAACCCTAAGACCAAACCAATCTTAAGATGCGGAGCCATGGCTCTCACTACTAGACCAAAGAAAAAGAGACTTTTACAGTCTGTTAACCCTCAACTGAGCAAGCTACGAAGGTTAAACCCTAATGGAAAGCAACTAACCCATTGCAAGAAGTGAACGCTCTTTTACCACTCTTATCTATCAACTTTCAAGGCAAGATTTCGAGGTGCAAGAGACTAGAAGCAAGTTGGGAGACTATCAGCAAACCAGTTGCAGAGCGACAGGGCAGTTAAAACACAGTAGCAGAGCGGCCGGAGGCCTGAAAACGATAGAGGAAATAACAAGACTAGGGTGCGCATTCTCCTTTTAACTTCACAATGCTTGGCCACGATGATTCCACGTACACAATCAAATAATTTGCCATGCAGTGGGTAATCTATATAGTTCCGGCGTGCAATCAAAGGAATTATTTTTATTCCAATCATATGGTGCTTCGAAACTTCCACAAGGTTCTATACTCCCGGAGTCAACCAAGCATGCCTGCTACAACGTTAAAAGAGAACTTTAGTATCATGGTTAGGCCATATAACTTATCAAAGGCATGGTCAATTCTACAACCTGTCACTTATGCAAGCAAAGTATTCATTCAATAAAGGATTATAACTCTAGCAAGGGTTATGCCACTTTAATATTTTACAAAAGAAATTCATAAAACCTATTTATGTT
>LPNX010155471.1:79093-121152 GCA_001517045.1 Pseudotsuga menziesii
TTCGAATAATAGTATAAAAACTCATTAACTATTGTGCATTACTTTCTTATCACAAGAATTAACCAAAGTTTGTCGTGACGTAAATTGCTTATGGACACAGTTTAGGTAGACCCTTAAACATAAAACCCTGCCATCCTCAACCTGTGTGTAAAGAAAGATTAAAGGCGTTTACACATGATGACTTTGGTAAACATTGATAAATATATAAGAAGTTAGTTCGCAATAAAAATTATTAATTACAAACTAGAGAGAGAGAGCAACTATCGCCAAATACTGTTAGGACTGAATCTCATTTCTTTGGCATCTTTAAAAAGAATAGCAAACTAATTGTTTTTACCTCATAAAAGCATTTGAAATTGAAACAGAATATATATATTCTTTTTACTGAGCTATTATTTTGCAACGAACATATATCTACATGCTCTATGAATATTGACGGGCAGCACCAGATCTTTCTTCGCTGTAAATCTGTGAGGTCAGGTAAACTTTCTGCATTAGCTCAAAAGCTAAGTAAGCCCAAGAATTCCAAGACAGTTCCACCTTTTTGTCGCAAAGAAAAATAAATCATTAAACTGAAAAAGAACTATTCTATAAGATAAACATAATCGAGTAGATAATTCAGATTATGAATTTACCAATCTGTAAATCAAATAACATATAACTAATTATAGCTGTTTGTTGACTACATTATTGAATATTATCTGTATTTTCAAAATTTTAAATTTTTCAGTAAATTTGGGGTTTTGACATGTGGTATCAGAGCACAAGGTTCAAACACTAGGCCTTGATGCATCCTGACTAGCTTTCATAGAACAATAAATTAAAATAATATGCTAACATATATATATTTTTTATGTTAAGAACAGAGAATTTCCTTTTTCTGAAGTTTAACAGGCAGGTATGGAAAGGCTGGGGGAGTATGCACATGAGGAGTCTCCAGATACAGAAACAAGAAATTTTCCCAGAGAACCTATATTAGAATATGTGACTGCCAACTCCTTAGAGCTATTACAAACTGTAAAAGATTTAAAAACTGAGCTGGAGACTATAAAGAGGGAGAATGAAAAGATTCTGAAGGCTCAAGAAGAACTGAATCAAATTTTAATGGAAAAATTTCAAACTGAAGGAAGGCGTAGAAGGTCAGAATATGAAGATGTCAGTCATCAAAGAAAATCCAAAAAGATGAATCTTGCAAAAACTGAAAGTGGTTCGTTGTCTGAAGGGTTTGGCGAACGACAAAGTTACCACACTACTAGTGACAGTAGTGAAGATGATTTGTATGACAAGAAAAAGAAATACAAACCATATGGGGAAATTTTAGGGGAATTCAAAAAGATAAAGCCACCAAATTTTAATGGAGAGACTGAGAAGGGGGAGGAAGCAGAGTCCCGGTTGTCCAGGATGAAGAAGTACTTCCAAATATATAATTACTCTAACCAGTTAAAGGCAAGGATGGCTATATATAACCTCTCAGGAAAAGCTGACATATGGCGGTAGGACTTGAAGAGAGTCAAGGGTATAAGAGAGAAAGAAGTTAATTGGAGTACCTTTAAAAGGTATTTCAAATTTTTTTTCTTCTGTATGAGCAGTATTATGAGGAAAGAGCTAAAGAGTTTTATGAAATGAAGTTAGGTTCAATGACAATGAAGGATCTGAACACCAAATTCTTAAGTTTACTTAGGTATGTACCCTACCTAGTAGATGAGAAACCAAAAGTACAACGATTTCTTAGCTGTCTACCGTATCATATTAAAGATAGAATTGAATATGATAACCCAAAGACTTTGGAGGAAGCTATGAGGAAGGATAATTTTTGTTTCGAGCAAAATAGGAAGAAAGAAGGCTTGGCCAATTGGGAGGCTATGAAAAATAACAATAATCCTGAATTTAAGAAGAATGAATTTGTACCTCACAGAAATTTCAAGAATAATAAGAACAAAAATTATTCTAAAAACAAGAATTTCCAGGGAAATAGGAATAATACTTCCAACAATTCGAATAATTTTAAGGGCAAAGAAACTGCAAATAATCATGGAAATTTTACCAAGAGTTTTGAACGTAAAGAGCCTGTTAAGTGCTGGGAATGTAATGTCCCGCACTATGCCTCAGTCTGTCCAAACCAGAAGAAGACTGTTAGCAATATTCATACTGTACAGGAGGAGATGACCATTGGGGAATTAGAAAGGAGCATGCCCAGAATTAACGCGGCTTTGGAGAACCGCCAAGCAGTGAATATCAGACTTCCATGGTGGAAGTAGAAGGTATGATTTATCAGACCCCTGTAACCATTTTAATTGATCCAGGAGCTAGTCTCAGTTATATTGCACCTCAGATAGTGGAAAAATGTAAGTTGTCTGTCGATAATTTTGAGAATTCTTGGTTAGTTCAATTAGCCACTGGGGCTAAAAGAAAAATAACTTGTTTTGTGAAAGAATGTGCTTTACTTATGGATGAATTTGAAACTATAGTTAAACTTAATGTTTTTCCACTTGGCTCATATGATTTTCTGATTGGTATGGACTGGTTAGAATAGCATAAAGTAATTTTAAACTGTTACGATAAAACTTTCACATGCTTAAATAGTGATGAACAACCAGTAATGTTAAGGGTATTCCTAGAAAAACAATGGTAAGGTAGATTTCTGCTTTACAACTTAAAATAGATGTTAGAAAAGGATGTAAAGCTTAGGCAGTGACCATTATAGATGAGGAAGGTAAAACTAAAATAGATAAGTTAAAAATAGAAAATATCCCTATTTTAAAAGAATATATTGATGTATTCCCATAAGAAATTCCAGGATTACCTCCGAAAAGGGAATTGGATTTCACCATTGAACTGGTACCGGGTGCGGTACCTAGCTCAAAGGCCCCTTATCGAATGAACATATTGGAACTTAATGAGTTAAAATCACAATTAAAAGATTTAATTGATAAAAAGTACATTCGACCTAGTGTGTCTCCCTGTGGAGCCACAGTGTTTTCGAAGAAAGATTTGATGGCAGGATATCATCAGGTAAGGATTAAAGATGTATATATCTTCAAGACAGCCTTTAGATCAAGATATGGACACTACGAATTTGTCGTAATGCCATTTGTACTTACTAATGCCCCAGCTGTCTTTATGTGTTTAATGAATAATATAATGCATAAGTATTTAGATAAGTTGGTGGTCGTGTTTATCGACGACATCCTAATCTACTAAAAAATGGAAGAATAACATAAAGAACACCTAAAAATTGTTTTGCAAGAGTTATGAGAACATCAACTCTTTGCAAAGTTTAGTAAGTGTGACTCTTTAAGTATAAAATTCATTATCTAGGTCACGCAGTGACCAAGGAAGGAATTTATTTAGATCCTGAAAAGATATGGGCAATTGAAGATTGGCTGGTTCCTAAAGATGTGAAAGATGTTAGGTCGTTCATGGTAATTACCAGTTATTACCGGAGGTTCATTGAAGGCTTTTCAAGGATAGAAAATCCGATAACCTCCTTGCAAAAGAAAGGAAAGAAATTTGACTGGAACCCGAAATGTGAAGAAAGCTTTAAGAAGTTAAAAACTCTATTGACTAGTGCACCTATTCTAAGAATAGCAAATCCTAATAAAGAATTCGTAGTGTGTACTGATTCCTGTAATGATGGCTTAGGCAGTGGTCTGACTCAAGAAGGGCATGTTATTGTCTATGAGTCTATAAAGTTAAAAATTCATGAAAAGAATTACGCAACATATGATCTGGAACTAGCAGCTGTAATATACGCCTTAAAAATGTGGCGACATCACCTAATTGGCAGAAAATTTATTTTAATGACTGATAATAAAGGATTGAAATATCTTCTAGATCAGCCTAATTTAAATGCTAGACAAGCTAGGTGGTTAGCTTTCTTAAGCGAGTATGATTTTGAAATCCAGCATATAAAGGGTAAGGAAAATAAGGTGGCTAATGCACTAAGTAGAAATGAAAAGTTGAACCTTACATCAGCAATCAACACTTACATTTCAGACTTAAATGATCATCTTAAAGAAGGGGAAAGAAGGGGTAAAACAGGATGAAATTGATCAGAAATTGCAAACGACAGCTAAGGAAGAACCTACAGAAAGCTTAATAAAAGGTAATAGTTTAAATGAAAATGAATTTTTACTATATAAAGATAAACTGTATGTACCTAATGTACCTAAGGTTAAGCTGTTAATTTTGGATGAAATCCATAAAACACCGTATTTAGGTCACCCAGGTTATCAAAAGACTATAACCATTCTAAGAAAAGAGTATTTTTGGCCAAATATGAAAACTGAAGTAGCTGAATATATTGCAAGGTGTTTAGAATTTCAACAGGTAAAAACCAAACACTAGCACCCAGCTGGTTTGCTACAGCATTTACCTATTCCTAGCTGGAAATGGGAAGTGATTAGTCTAGATTTTATTACTGGACTGCCTAGAAATCAAAATCAGAATGACTCTATTATGGTAGTGGTTGATAAGTTAAGCAAGGCAGCTCATGTTATACCTGTTAAACCTACTTATAAGGCTGCCAATATAGTTGCTATTTTTCTAAAGCAGATTTTTCGATTACATGGAGTACCAAAAGTTATAATCTCAGACAAAGATCCTCAGTTTACAGGAAACTTTTGGAAGTCCTTGTTTAAAGGATTAAATACAACATTGAATTTCAGTACTTCCTTCCATCCTCAAATAGATGGACAAACTGAAAGAGTAAACCAGGTACTTTAAGATTTATTGAGAATGTATGTGAAATATCAGCCAGGTAAGTGGGAGGACTATTTACATCTAGTAGAGTTCGTGTATAATAATAATTATCAGACATCAGCTAGATTTAGTCCATTTGAAATTTTATATGGACGAAAATGTAACACTCCTATCTCTTGGAATAATCCAGTAGATAGATTGGTGTTAGGTCCATAATTGTTGAAAGAAATGGAGGAAATTGTGAAGCAAGTGCAAGGAAATCTGAAAGTGGCACAGGATTGGAAAAAAGGTCAAGTAGATTTGAAAAAAACACCAAAGGAGTTCCAAGTAGGTGAATATGTGTTCATCAAGGTAAGGCCCAAGAAGAGCTCTCTAAGATTGGGGAGTTGTGCCAAGTTTGCACCTCGTTACTGTGGTCCATTTGAAATTTTGTCTAGGATTGGTCAAGTAGCTTATCAACTAGCATTACCACCTAAGTTAAGAGTACATAATGTTTTTCACATTTCTATTTTAAAGAAATATGTTCATGATGCTACTCATGTGGTTAATTGGAATTTTGTACAGGCGGAACCAGAAGGAGGATTTCTGGTGGAACCGGACTGTATCCTCGGGAGGAAGGAAATTACACTTCGAAACCGCAGCATTGGATAGGTGAAGGTGCAATGGAAGCACCTTAGTCCTGAAGAAGCCACCTGGGAACTGGAAAGTAAGATGCGAGAAGCATATCCAATTCTGTTCCAGGGGACTTCAGAGGATGAATAATAAATAACATCGAGGACGATGTTATATTTTAAGGGGGTGTGTATGTCACATGCCCCAATTTTGTAAAATAATGTTATTTGTTTTGAATTTATTCCCAAGACATTATGTTAAATTTAATGCTAAGTTGGAACTGATGACTCAGCAGAGTCAAAATTTGTGGAATGCAATTCTGAATATTTTATTTTTAAATAAATAAAAGTGGAGACAACAGCTTGGGAGAGCTGTTAAAAAGAGTGTTACTGGTCAAGCTGGTGGAAGGAACTAGGTGGAGAGAAAAAATACAAGTGGCAGCATCCTCAAACACTTCCTATGTTACAAGTTGCAACTTCCCTACATTTGGGGTCATGATCCCCCAAGAAAGTGGGATCAGAGCAGGTGGCTCAATTAATGACAACTAGCCCAAAAATACCTAGGAAATATTATAAAAATGCCCAATGTAGAGAGCTGAGGCTGCTCATATTCCAGGAGAAGAATCATTCAGGGGGAATGCACTTCAAGGAATTCATTGGGAAAAAGGAAAACTTTAAGGAAGGTGTTTTCAGGGATAAACTATAGGAACTTGATCTAATATAGCTTTTTAGCTGAGAGATATGACTGAAGTGTTCAGGATCGGTATTGAGTCTAAGGACTGGTACTTTGGTTATTACTCCACCTAGTTCCATCCAAGGAGACCAGAGCAAGCTCGGGGGTCTTGAGGAGTCGCTGTTTGAGTGCTCTCCAGGAGTTGGTAGGGAGGAACAGCCTCCCATTGCTATTGTCGACCAGCTTTAAGAACAGGTTCTGCTATCTTCTAATTTCTTTGTTAAAGTTATATCTATGTGTGAGTAAATGATGCATGTTTAGGTTATGATGTAAACTTAGAGGGTATAATATCCTAGCTGGTTTAGTAATGAATCTATTCTTGATGAAAAATAAATCCTACCTATTTTTTTCCCCATCTGGAGTAATCTAGATTGTACTCTAGTACAGGTGGTGTATTTAAATAAATGAAGTATGATGTAAATTTAAAAGAAGATGTTATCTTGAATGTTAGAATGTTTTATTTTATTAGATACTCGTTATCAGAAGAACTATTATTCTGTACATAGAGTAGTGTTAGACCTAGATTGTGTAAGCCAGAATATTAGAAAAGGAAAGGAAGTTATATCATTATACTAACAGTAGTACATTTTGATAGACGAAAACAGTATTTACTTCCGTAATCCTTATATCTGTTTTGAAACAAAAGGAAAATAAGATAATAGTTAAAATGTGTAGTATTAGGTTAAATAAAAATGCATTTTCAGCTCTGTAGTTCATTTCTTTCCCTAGTTAGGATAGCTACTGTAATTGTAGCAACCTAACTGTGAGTAAGAATGGAAAACCTTGATTTAATTCTAAAGATAAAACCAGTTGGTTTAAGATTGTTATCCAGGTGACTTCATTTGTGACTGAAAGGGTAAATAATTTATATATTTTATCTAGCTGAACTTACACAACTTCTACAGTTACTAACCTGTCTCTTAAGGAATTTAAACAAATACTACTATTTCTTTATAGAAAGTAATTCTGTTAATTTTTTTACTACCTTATTTAATAAATTTTAATGTTATAATTTAAATAGGGTAATATAGATACGAAAAGAATTTTTATAAAGTATTTAGCATAGAAAACCTAAGAGTATAACAATAAAATATTTTCTCATCTATACACTTTATAACTAGACTAAATATAAAGATAATGTATATGATTATAGAAACAATATTTTCTTTTAAGTAAAATAACATTCTTTTAACATTATAATAACATATCAAGTAAATATAAACCTTGTACTTGAAAGATGTAACTATATAGTTACATAAGTACAATTCTAAAACATTGAATTATTTATTTTTCTAAAGTTAACAAATACAAAATAATTATTTAAAACCTTATTAGAAGAGAGAAAAATTAAGGTAAGATAACATAAAAATAACATAGAGTCATCTTAAATAGATAATATTTAAAATAATTTATAGAGTAAATTCAAATGTAATAGCTTGCAGGAAAATAAATTAACAGAACATAAACATGCTCCATCTACCGAGCTTAATAACCCATTTTACAATATAAGAAATAACAGATGATATTATATTGTAATAAAAAGATAATTTAAAACAGTAAATACATCTTTACATCGTTGAGTTAGGGTAAAACCCTAATGTAACAAAAATCACAACAGAAGTATCAAACAAGTGAGTCTAAGCTCTATTTTTTTTTATGCCTCACTGCTTTAAGAGTTAACAGAGAATGGCTTAACAGGGATTCCATCATTTTATACATCTTATACACAAAACCAGAAGTAAAATCAAAATTTACAAGTTACGGCCTAAGCTGAAAACCTCGTATAAAGCAAGGGTTTGTTATCAACAAAAACAGCGAACCAAGTTAACGCAGATAAACCAAAACCATGAGGGTCTTTGCAGGCCACGGTGACCAACCAACAAATGTTCCATACGAAACTGTACAAGGATGAAGTACCATGGGATAACCAAGGCTTACCTGTGAGCAAGTGGCTGTCCTAACTTTGCACCAACTTCGTAGATGAGCAAGGCCGTCACCTATAAAAACAACCCACAATATCGTTAAGATTTTATACTTATATTAATAGAAACTTAAATATTTAGAGAAGCGGAAAATAGTTCTTACCTGAGCTTCAAAGTAATGTAACCACCCACAAACAGAAGAGCCGCCACCAACACAAGGATAAACAAGCCCTTCATCTGCTACAAGAAAGAGGGAGGTTACCAACGCAGCAACAACCAGTGACAGCCAAGAGTTGGAGTGACAAGCCGAGCAAACATAAAAACATGGGTCGCCACTACTATTCCCTCTGCTAAGAAACCCTAAGACCAAACCAATCTTAAGATGCGGAGCCATGGCTCTCACTACCGAACCAAAGAAAAAGAGACTTTTACAGTCTGTTAACCCTCAACTGAGCAAGCTGCGAAGGTTAAACCCTAATGGAAAGCAACTAACCCGTTGCAAGCAATGAACGCTCTTTTACTGCTCTTATCTATCAACTTTCAAGGCAAGCTTTCAAGGTGCAAGAGACTAGAAGCAAGTTGGGAGACTATTAGCAAACCAGTTGCAGAGTGTCAGGGCAGTCAAAACACAATAGCAGAGCAGCCGGAGGCTCGAAAACGACGAAGGAAATAACAAGACTAGGGTTCGCATTCTCCTTTTAACTTCACAATGCTTGGCCATGATGATTCTACGTACACAATCAAATAATTTGCCATGCAGTGGGTAAGCTATATAGTTCTGGGGTGCAATCAACGAAATCATTTTTATTCCAATCATATGGTGGTTCGAAAGTTCCACAAGGTTCTATACTCCCGGAGTCAACCAAGCATGCCCACTGCAACGTTAAAAGAGAACTTTAGTATCATGGTTAGGCCATATAACTTATCAAAGGCATGGTCAATTCTACAACCTATCACTTATGCAAGCAAAGTATTCATTCAATAAAGGATTATAACTCTAGCAAGGGTTATGCCACTTTAATATTTTACAAAAGAAATTCATAAAACCTATTTATGTTAAGATACCCTTCTTGCTAGTTTTATTCTCGATTTGCCTTTGAGTATTTATTTATAAACTATTAGGTTTGAAAATGAGAATGTTAAGCCTTATAGTATTTATTGGGCTTGTCAATAGGTAAATTATGATGATATTAATAACAATAACTGGACAATATCTTTCCAAGTATGTTATGTGTAAAAGAACTTAGTTCATCAATACTAACTTAATCCATTTGGTAGTAGTATGTTAAGGATGATATAATCCTTTTAAGCCTCAAAGCTTTATAAGTTCGAATAATAGTATAAAAACTCATTAACTATTGTGCATTACTTTCTTATCACAAGAATTAACCAAAGTTTGTCGTGACATAAATTGCTTATGGACACAGTTTAGGCAGACCCTTAAACATAAAACCCCGCCATCCTCAACCTGTGAGTAAAGAAAGATTAAGGGCGTTTACACATGATGAATTTGGTAAACATTGATAAATATCTAAGAATTTAGTTCGCAATAAAAATTATAAATTACAAACTAGAGAGAGAGAGCAACTATTGCCAAATGCTGTTAGGACTGAATCTCATTTCTTTGGCATCTTTAAAAGGAATAACAAACTAATTGTTTTTACCTCATAAAAGCATTTGAAATTGAAACAGAATATATATATTCTTTTTACTGAGCTATTATTTTGCAACGAACATATATCTGTGTGCTTTATGCATATTGACAGGCAGCACCAGATGTTTCTTACCTGTAAATCCGTGAGATCAGGTAAACTTTCTGCGTTAGCTCAAAAGCTAAGTAAGCCCCAGAATTCCAAGACAGTTCCACCTTTTTGTCGTAAAGAAAAATAAATCATTAAACTAAAAAAGAATTATTCTATAAGATAAACATAATCGAGTAGATAATTCAGATTATGAATTTACCAATCTGTAAATCAAATTAAACATATAACTAATTATAGCTGTTAGCTGACTGCATTATTGAATATTATCTGTATTTTCAAAATTTTAAATTTTTTGGTAAATTTGGGGTTTTGACATTTAAACTTTATTTGGTGGTTCCATTCAACTCTATGGGTAATTCCATCACTACTTCACTCACTTTTATTTTTATTATGGTGCCTAATTGAACTAACCACGACTTATTATGCTTTGTATTTCCAAGAGAACAATTTTCAATCACTTTTGGAGAAACATGACTATGAGTAAATCCTGGATCAATCAAAACATAAATAGATTGATTAACTATATTGCCTCTAACTTTCTCTATTGCTCATTGATGGTCTGCTTGATGGTTATCCAACACTCCATAAATTTGAGGAGTCTCTCTTGCCATGTCCTCGATTGTAACTGTTTCTTCTAAGTTGTGCAAGACCCGAGGGTTCTCTTTTCAATGTGTACAATCATTAAGCATGCGAGGTTCTCCACATCCCCAACATTGAAGCAGTCACTTTTGTCTTTTTTTTTATACAAATGTTGGTTTAGTTCCACTTTGTGCTTTTTGTCCTTGTTGGAAATTTCTTGGTTGATTTTTAAATGATGACTTGAATCCACTTCTCCTTTGGTCAAACCTCCCTTTTAGATTTCCCTTCCATGATGGATGAACCTCTAATTTTGCTTTTCTCTGCTCATATCAATGCATTTCCATCCTAATTTCTTCATCAATGGTTGGTGGATTAATAAACTCAATCCTGTCACTGAATTTTTGGGGCAGAGTTCCAAAGAAGCAATGGATTTTTACTCTTTCATATTTGATTTAATCCATATACCTCAACAATTCCAAGAAATTGTGGACATGTTCTTCCATAGAATTATGTCCTAAGTTTAGTTCATTGAATTATTTATTCTTGTTACCATTATACCTAACAGATATAAATTTTCCTTAAAATACTTCTTAAATCACTCCTAGTTGATCCTTCTTTCCTTGATTATTTTTACTTGGATGAGGTGATCCCACCAAATTGAAGCTCGACCATTTAGGTTGTAGAAATAAATTCTGGCCTTTTCATTTCTTGAGTATTCATGAATCATAAAATATTTATTCATACCAATAATCCATGCCTCTACCTCTTGACTTGTCTTACTTTCTCCATCAAATGTGGGAGGCCCTGCCTTCCTAAATTCTCCTTGTGGAATCTTTTTTAAAATTCCTTCTTTCAAATATGCTGGAACTATGGTTTGGGATAATTAGAGAATCTATGGAAACACATGACCTTATAGAATAATATATTGAGAAATATACCTTACGTTCCCTTCTCGAGGAACCATTTCTTGGACTCAATGTCCTCTTCCTAGAGCAACCTCTAGAGCGGCTCTCTGCATTTTCTCCTTCTTGGCCCACATTGATTAGGTTAGAATCAAGGTTTATCCTCTACTACATATCAGTGAGACTCTGTAAACTAGAATAATTAATTTGATTTTGTTATTCCCAAGCTTTCATCATTCTTTCATTGAAACTTGTCATGGTTTCAACCAAATTCTGAGGAGTGATTTTATCTCTTCTCCCATTTGACATAGTCTTAGCATTCTCCTCTCGCATATTTTATCCTATTAAATCATAATCATGTTCATAAGGTTCTTGGTCATCATTCATGGTCACCATTTTCCTTTAGAGACTCTTCCCCCCCTGCTTGCTTCCCTCTGCTACAACCATTCAAAGCTTATCAACTGCAAACACTGTGCATCATAGAGATATTTATTAGACATCTTAGGAATGTATGTAAAAACATAAAAAAATATGATTTAATACAATTATACTCATGGAATAATTTATAGGTTTCTTATTCCTTCTTTTCTTTTGTTCCATTTATGCAGTTTTGGAAATTTCCCTTAATTAACAATTTTTTTGTCAAAACAAGGCCACATTCAGTTTTCTACTTAAATATATACAATATATGAATCCCCCATTCATATTATAATTCTACACCATTGTTCCTCTTTGGAAAATATTTCCAAATACTATCCTCCTCCATTCCAACTCCAGATATGGAATTTACATTCCTTCAAAAATGCCACTTTTGCACAATTATGCACTTATGTGATAGTTGTAATTAGTCTCAGAGGCCAACTTCGGCTACTTGTAGAAGTAAATATAGAGAGAATTGGGAAACAATTTCTACTAAGAGAAGTTATTCCATATAACAAGGATCACTCAACACCTTTTATATTTTTTATCTGATCTTCCATTCACATGTTATAAAATTTTGGGTTTGACTACTTTTGACTTTTGCACTTTTTCACAAATTTCAAAATTTCATCAAAACTGGTTCTCCCAAACAAAGCATTTCTTGTAAAAATTTATCTAACAAAAGCTGTCTATTTTAGCGATTAGGTAAAATATTGAGTTCATAATTTTTTCTATTTTTGACATCTAGGGTCACTTTTAACTCCTTCAAGCTTTTCAAAATCCCCCAAAAGTGTTTTGAAATAGTGCATTTTGGATTTCTTTCACACCACATATTTACATACTTTGTATTTGGCTCTAAGATTCCAAATTTAGTTGTGTTCCTAGTCCATGGGAATGCCATAACAATTTCATCCCAAACAGAGCTCCCATCGGACCTCGGGACACCGATCTTTTAAAGTGACTAATTACAAATTTAGACCAAATCAGAGCGAAATGGGCTCGGGCCTCTCACTAGTAATTTTGTGAAATTCATTAATGGTGTCTGAACACCTCAGGTCTCATCCGATTCTGATCTAAACTGCTCTTGTTGTGGCAAAAATAAAATTCGGTCTCTATATTATCCCTGACCCTGACCTTTTCTAATCCCTTCCAACTTTTTCGATTGGAAATTAGAAATAAGAACGCTTAATTGATATAAAATGAGTCATTCCCAACTTCCCAAATTTGACTTCTATCTTTTGTACATCGAGAGTCAGAAATCAAAAGTGAAAAATAGCTCCTTTGCGTCTTTCTGACCTCCTGATCCCAACTACTATATTCCTTACATCGGGAGTCGAAAGTCGACACTCTAGAACAAATTCCATATAAGGATTCCCCAACTACCTAGTTCTGAATACTACCTTCTATATGTCAGGATTCAGAAGTTGAAACTACCGAATGAATTACAAATAAATCTACCTGGACTTCTTGACTTCGTCGACTACCCTCTGGATGTTGGGTATTGGAAGTCGGCACGGACATGACAATCCATCCATGAAGAACCTACCAATTTCAACATTGCAATATCGATGCTATAATTTTAGCACTAGCCAAACAATAATAACATGAACCCTTCGACCTTTTGATCCCAACATTGAGCTTCAGAAGTTGGGGAGGTTCCCATATTACTGCTATCTTATCATGTCGATATCTCTCACATTCGAAGTCCATTTTTGACAAATTGGGTATCATTGGAAATCTATCGCTGAGTGCTATGGAACGCTGTGATCCTCTACAACATTTGAATATTTTGGTTTCTATCCACTATCTAACCCACCACTTTTCCAAAAATCTATCAACACTTACGAAATTTTTATTTTCTTCCTGTAGGTGTAGATTCTGACCCAAACAACCCCAACACTATAACCAGAAGCTTTGATACCACTCTATCACATCCCCTCCCATCAATCTGACCCACAGATGGAACATGAATGATATAGGGGGTGTTATAATTGCAACCACAAGGTCATTTTATGAAATTCATGAATAACTAAATGCGAGTGCAATTCTTAGTAAACATATATCAATCGTTTTTATGAATTTTTTTTTTTTTGTAGGTGTAGATTCCATCCTAAACAACCCCAGTAATCCAACTAGAAGCTCTGATACCACTCTGTCACGCTCCCTCCCATCAATATGACACAGAGGAAACATGAACAATGTAGGGGGTGTTATAATTTCACCCCGAAGGTCGTATTATGAAATTCATGAACAATTAAATGCGGGCAGAATTATTATTAAACATACACAATGGAATTAATATATTTCATTGCACACACATCATGAACACACCAACATTTTTGTCTCATGCGTAATAATAAGAAAATAACACATAGAATTAATATCATTATCATGCTATGCACAAGTCTCCTATTGAATAATTTAATATGGAAATTTTATTCTTGAATTGACATGAATACATAAACATACTGTTGCAGCTGCAACTTTTTTCCCAATTTTTTTAAACATTTTGGACGCTCCTTTTGATTTTATCTTGCCTGGATTTATTTGGTTTCCTAAACTCTGGTTTTTTTTCCCCTCTGCTACAAATTTGGATTGTTTCAAGTTGAATTGAGGTCAACTATTTTCATGCTTTTCGGAAAATTTCTTTTTGTCTGCCAATGCTTTTAACTGTGGAGTTTAAAGTTTGATTTGAAAATGATTCCCTTTTGATCTGAATGATTTCCTTCATTGCTATAGGAAGTATTTTTATGTTGAGTCATAGCTTTAGTTCTCTTTTCCGCCACCGTTTCGGAGGTGAAGTGAACTAATATTTCTGTCGCCCAGCTGAAAATCATTTCAGTTTATTTGAGTACTTAACGTTTGTTTTGATTTTGATGATGATCACTATCGGAAGTCGGTTGAACAACGAATCATGGCATTACTTCTCTATGTTGTCGATGGATAGTTTTACTTTCGTTGATTTAGTCAAACCTTTTTCTTTACAATGATATAATTTTGTTTTCACTGTCGAAAGTCTTTTGAACGGTGAATCGGGGCCGTAGTTCTCTACGCAGCCTCCGTTGCGGAAGCCAAGGCATGAACGTTCCGATGGAAAGTCATGTTTTTCGCCGATTGGTTTTTATCTCCTTTGTTTATTTTTCAAAAAAAAAATTACTTTTGACTTTCAACGTTTTTGTTTTATCATAGTCGGAATTCTAATCTCGAGCGACACCACCATTTTGGAGGCCTTGTTGTTTGTCTCGCCAACACTGCGGAGATGCATTAGTCCTTCCTCTCATTCGATGCCGACCTTTAGTCCTTAGTTCTTCCGATCGCCGATGTGTTCTATTGCTGTGGAATCCTTAGTCTATATGACTTTTGACATTGTGGCTCCTCAGTGAACTATCTCGCCGATGCATTAGTCCATGCACTCGTCGATGCCATGGTTTTATTGTTTTAACTGTCTGTTTTTCTTTGCGCTATCGAAAGGGTTTTTGACTATTGATCGGAGGGCTAGTATTTTTGGTCACCGACACAGCAGCAGTGTTGAGCTCACCATCACTGATACTTAGTCATTAAAGCTTCCGATCGCTGAAGTTTTCATTTAATTGCGGAAGCCGCAGTATGTTTGTTTCCCTATGTTGCGGCTTCGTAGTGAAATATCTTGCCGATGCATATAGTGCTTTCGTCTGCCGATGAGAGTTTTGTTTTCACCTGATGCTTAGTAGTTCTACTCATCGAGAAGGTTTTTTCCACCTTTTTTGTGTGGTTTTAATCTATCTGATGATGGTGAAGTTTTTCCATGGGTTTGGTCGAGTGTAACTTTCTCTGAGATAAAGAGCACAAGTTAGGGTTCATATTTGGTGGTTACATTGTTACTATTCATGCTTTCATGATTTCGAGTTAGTCCAGATGTGGCCTGGAGTGAGGTAAACAGTCTTTTTATTGAGCTTGTGATTTTAGTTTGGACAATAGATTTAGCAGATTTCAAGACACAAACTTGCAGGATTTCTTTGTTTTGTCATTTTTTCATGCATTAACACTGTATATAGTTTATTTTACAGAATGCATATGGAGAAGGTAAATGGACTGATATAGTTTTTTGGTTATTCATGATAGGGTGATTGTTGTTATAGAGAAGATATGTCTAGAAGACAAAGCAGAAGAAAGGAGGCAGCAAGGAAGAAATAGAAAGAAAATGAAGAAGCAGAGATGAAGAAAGAGAAGAAGAAAGTAAGGGTCTGAGATCTCAACAGATCGATAGCAGTAGAGGCCTAGGATTGGGAAAAGTTCATCAGCAACCAAGTTGGTCTCTCTTTATAAAAGTTCTATTAAAATTTAATTTAATATAACATATTGTACAACACTCACTAAAAGACAAATTTGTGAGATTAAACGGTTGGGGGGTAGCCCAAAGGTCACATGGGGAGCCCAAAGGTCACAAGGGGCAGCCCAAAGGTTTTGCTATTTTGTATAAATATAGGAGAGTTAGATGTAATAAAGGAATTTTTCCTAGATAGATTTGTGAGAGTATGTTGTAAGAAGAACTATTTCCTTTTGCAATAAAGAATTACAGGTTTCCTGTTGGAGAAATCTTGGTGGAAGATTTCAAATGTTGTGCTATGGATTTGTTGAATGTGAACTATTTCATTTTCTGCTTTGTGTCCATTAACTGTGAGATTGTTCTAACTCTTTGAACCTATGTTCTTGTTATGAATGCACTCTAGTTTATTCTATGAGATTTCCACTATGAGTAATGAAGGTTTTTCATAAACAATGAGCTATCTTGTTGTTCATATATCTATTATTGTTCATTTATTTTGAATTAAGTAACAACTATCTGTGATTTTTCTTAATGCATGCGCATAAATACATTACTCATTGATAAATGATAATATTGCTCCCTAGGGATAGTTTAGATAGTTAGTTTTAGTTTCTTGTTGTGTGTGATTTAGATGCAAGAGAGTTAAGACGAGAGGTAAGAACCTGGGCATCACATTGTGACCGCTCCTCATATTCTCTATCAAAATACATTTTTAGACAGGCACTTGCATATCATACTTAATCATAAAAAACTAAAAAATACACACGGTGGAACGGGCCGTAACCAGTAAAACCTTTTATTTTGTTACTTGACCTATGGTAGCCAAACTGTAAACCAGACATATTCCCCATACCAAACAGTAACAGGATAGTTGGGAACATTTACTGGGGAGAATCCCTAGCTGTTGTTACCTGCTATTTTCCAGGCCTCAACAATGTTTGGTGCTAGAAGGAGGGAAGCTAATACATGGTTGGCCGAGGAAACCCATTTCCTCGAAATTATTCCACCAGTGACAGTTCTGAAAGCAGTCTGTTTCCCAATCTAATTCATGAAGAGAAGGGTAAAGAGTTTTTGTATCCTGTCGATAACGAAGTAGTTGGCGATTTGAGAAGAATTACTAGGGCTTATGCGAAGAATATCAGAAGATTAATGATTATCCCTGCCTTACCCAAAAGAGAATATCGGAAGAAATACCGCCCTATTTTGGAAGACACAGTGTTGGTTGGATATTTTGAAGAACTAGTAGAAACAACCTTACAGGAAGTTGTTCAGCGTCTGAATCAGTTGGACCCAGATACACCTTACTGTTCACTTGTTCATACCCCTATTCATTCACCACCTCACTCTCCACTTAAAATCATGGCAAATGTAAACGCAAATCAGCCACCCAACCCACCAAATCCACCACCTGCTTGGAGCGATAGGTCACCTTTAAACCTGGCACCTCCTTTGCATGACTTACCTCAGGCTTTTGATAAAATGTTGCCTAAGTTTGACCCAAGTGAAAATATTTTGGTAGATGATCATTTGCAAATATTTTACTTGGCTATAAAAGGACTACGAGCTGGAGAACATGAAGATGTAGTCTGCATATTGTTTCCACATACCCTGAAAGGAGCAACAGCTTCATGGTATTTTGCTTTGCTTGCAAATTCAATCATAGACTAGGACACATTTGAAAGAATATTTAGAAGTAAGTATGCTATCCATAAAACTCATATATCTCTAATGAAAGGGTTATGCGCTTTAAAGAAAGAGAGAAAAGAAAAAGTGCATAGTTTCACTCAAAGGTTTGCTGCTTATCTTAAAAAAAATTCTGCAGCTGATAAACCATCTGATAATGTTCTAATTGAATACTATACTTCAGCTCTAGGGCCTGAATTGTCCATGTTTTCCAAGATGTCAGTCAAGCCTACATTGTCAGAAATGTATGAAGAAGCTAAGAGAGTAGAAGCTGAAAAAGAGAGTATAGAAGATTATCTTGAGCAGTTGGGAGAATTTTTTTTTGGTAAGGATGAGCAATCACATGACTTTGAAGGAATGTTGAAAATGATGCAGAATCTATCTAATAGAGTGATAGATTTGGAAAAAGAAAAGGAGGCTCATAAAGCATACAAGCCTTATTATAAAAGGAGAGAAGACAATAATCAATCTAAACCTCCTCCACACAGTCCTCCATCAATGAATTTAACTGAGGTAGGTATGGATAATTTTTGCACCTTTCATCAGCAGCCTCATTCTGAAAAAAATTGCCCTGAATGGATCAATTCGATGACATTAGTAATGAATCAGCTATT
Source organism: Pseudotsuga menziesii (assembly GCA_001517045.1). Classification (NCBI taxonomy): domain Eukaryota; kingdom Viridiplantae; phylum Streptophyta; class Pinopsida; order Pinales; family Pinaceae; genus Pseudotsuga; species Pseudotsuga menziesii. The sequence goes on from LPNX010155471.1 coordinate 97,328, forward strand.
GGACTCTAAACTAATAGAAGATGATGAGCAGGAAGGAATAAATAATCAACCCATAGAAAAACAAGAAGAGGATGCTTTAGTTTTATGGGACTGTGTCTCACTATTTGATACAGAAGAGGAAGATTCATGGAAACAGGAAGAAACATCAGAAACAAATGTGACAACAATAAGTCAAGGTTTGTTAAATAAATACAATTCCATACTCTCGAAAATTAAGAGACTTCAAGAGAATGTAAAGAAAATTCAAAAGAACAACATAGATGATAAAATACCTGAATTTTCCATTACCAGTCAAGATCCGAAACAAGTCAACATGCTTGTTAAGCCTATAGAAGACAAAGTTGATAATGTCAAGGAAAATCTCAAAGCACCTAAGATGGGGTACGATATTGTGGAGGAGATTAAAAAGGCTAAGGAAAATATTTCATTATTTGAAATGTGTAATGTACCTCAACAGAAAGAAAGATTGTTAAAATCACTTGAAGTACCAAACAAAGAGCTTCCCACTAACAACCAACTTGTAGAAGAAATTGTTGAAGCAAGTGTGGGAGGTAAGGCTAGGTTTGAAACCCCACCATTCCTTTTGAATTTTGAGATTTTAAACCATAATGTACACAATTGTTTAGTAGACTCAGGGTCAGTAATCAATGTTATGCCACTGTCATTTTGCAAGAAGATCAATGGACAACCTAAACCAACTACCTGGCAAGTTACTCAGCTAGACAGGACCAATGTGAAAGTAGTCGGGGAAATGGAAGATGTTCTGATTCACTTATCTGCAAATGAAAAGATATGTCAGTACATTGATATTGTAGTAGCAGACATACCTGATGTTTTATGGACTTGTTTTGAAACGAGACTGGTCAGCAAGTCTAAATGGGTATTTCACATCAAATTGGTCACATCTGTGGTTGCCTCATAAGGGAAGTCCAAATCAAAGAAAAATATTAAGAGAGCCCCAAATGAAGCACAATTTTACTCAATTGGAAGAAAAAATGAACCAATGAATTATGTATTGGGAAATTATCTAATTGAGCTAGAACCGGAAAACTACCAAGCAAAAGAAGCTAGCAATACACCAGACACCCAACCCGATATCCTTCGATTTTCATGGGATGATGAGATTGGTCGTAAAATAGTAGATGTAGTTTTTGATAATGGGTAGGCCTTTTTCAATTTGCAGTCAATCCTAGCCCCTCAACTTACAAGTTGCTAGATTTACAGGGGTGGGCAGAGAACTGACCAGTTAGTGGTTTAGTTCTCAAACTTTAATTTTCTTGGTTTTTTTATTTCTTGAGTATCTTGTACATAAATAAACTGATTTGGTTGTTTATTTTTGATTTATTTCTATTTGTTTTAGTTGGATTTTGATTGATTTCAATAAAAGAAGCAAAATTTTGGTTGCATGGAGAACATCAGAATTCTGGATTAACTAAAATACTTGATTATAATACTGTGTATTATTGATTTATCTGAAATAATTCTTCTAGTTTAGTAGTTTTCCTAAATGGCTATGAACACATTGAAGTCCTACTTAATCCTTGTAAAATAAATCAGGATCAAAAGGTCTGGAATACTATTTCAAGGCTCCATCCATCTCACATTTAAAAATGTCCTAGGGGGTGACAGCAAAAGACCCATGGAAAGGAAGCAAGGTAAACATTATATTATATATAAATGATCCCATGCTAAGAATTGAAAGAAAAAAGGCGAATAAGAGTCAAAAATATCCTAAGAAAGCAATATGTATCAAAACAAAGTACTGAACCATATGAGTACAAAATTGCCAAAGTTATTCTCCATCCATGAGGTGAAAATTAAATACATATCTCACACAAAAGGACACTATGGATAGAGGAGCCTGAATAAAAATTCAGAAAGAAAGGCATGCAGGAGGACTCAAAAAAGACAAAAAAGTCCAAAATCACAAAAGTGTAGAATGGCATGGGAATGAGGAACAAATGAATATTTTTGTTTACCATATGTTACAATCCTGTGGTGTCCAAGCTGGGAGCTACCCAAAGACAGAAGTAAAAAATGAAACTCATCTTCTTGGCCTCAAAAGAGTTGCCTTGAATTTGAAAGCTTGGTTTCCATTTTCCTAAATTGGACTATCATCAATGATTAAAAGTACATGTATTTTCCATTTGGGAAATCCAGACATCTAGAAGAATTCAACTTGTTGGTTTTATTGTCAAACAATCTGTTACTTAAGGAAGAAACTGTGCAAAGATTCTGGGGTCACCAGGTAGTCACCAATTGTTGCAGCTGCAACTTTTTTCCCAAAATTTTGAAAAATTTTGGACCCTCCTTTTTATTTTATCTTGCCTGGATTTATTTGGTTTCCTAAACTATGGTTTTTTTTCCCTCTGCTACAAATTTGGATTGTTTGAAGTTGAATTGAGGTCAACTATTTTCATGCTTTTCGAAAAACTATTTTTGTCTACTAATGCTTTTGACTGTGGAGTTTAAAGTTTGATTTGAAAATGATGCCCTTTTGATCTGAATGATTTCCTTCATCGCTATCAGAAGTCTATTTATGTTAAGTCAGAGCTTTAGGTATCTTTGCCACTATTGTTTCAGAGGTCAAGTGAACTAATATTTTCGTTGCCCAGCTGAAAAGCATTTCGGTTTATTTGAGTACTTAACGTTTGTTTTGATTTTGTTGATGATCGCTGTCGAAATTCAGTTGAAAAACGAATTGGGGCATTAGTTCTCTATGCTGTTGATGGATAGTTTTACTTTCGCCAATTCATTCAAACCTTTTGCTTTGCGATGATATATTTTTGTTTCTGCTGTCAGAAGTCTTTTGAACGGTGAATCGGGGCCATAGTTCTCTACGTAGCCTCCCTTGCGGAAGCCAAGGCATGAACGTCCCGATGGAAAGTCATGTTTTTCACCGATTGGTTTTTATCTCCTTTGTTTATTTTTCAAAAAACTTTTACTTTTAAATTTCGGCATTTTTGTTTTATCGTAGTCGAAATTCTAGTCTCAAGTGACACTTCCATTTTAGAGGCCTTGTTGTTTGTCTCCCTGACACTGCAGAGATGCATTAGTCCTTCCTCTCGCTAATGCCAATCTTTATTCCTTAGTTCTTCAGATTGTTGATGTTTTCTATTGGTGCAGAACCCTTAGTCTATATGACTTCTGATGTTTTCGCTCCTTAATGAACTATCCCACTGATGCATTAGTCCTTGCACTCGTCGATGCTGTGGTTTTATTGTTTTAACTTTTTGTTTTTCTTTGCCCTATCGGAAGGGTTTTTGACTATTGATCAAAGGGCTAGTCTTTTTGGTTACCGACATGGTGGCATCGTTGAGCTCACCATCACCAATACTTAGTCATTAAAGCTTCCAGTCGCTGAAGTTTTCATTTGATTGCGGAAGCCGCAGCCTATTTTTTTCCCGTCGTTGCAGCTTCGTAGTGAACTATCCTGCCGATGCATATAGTTCTTCCGCCCAACGATGAGAGTTTTGTTTTCACCCGATTCTTAGTAGTTTTGCTCGCTGAGAAGGTTTTTTCTGCATTTTTTGTGTGCTTTTACTCTATCTGATGATGGTGAAGTTTTTTCGTGGGTTTGGTCGAGTCTAAGTTTCTCCGAGATGAAGAGCACAAGTTAGGGTTCAGATTTGGCGGTTACATTGTTATGATTCATGATTTCAAGTTAGTCTAGATGTGGCCTGGAGTGAGGTAAATAGTCTTTTTATTGAGCTTGTGATTTTAGTTTGGACAATAGATTTAGCAGATTTCAAGACACAAACTTGCAAGATTTCTTTGTTTTGTCATTTTTTCATGCATTAACACTGTATATAGTTTATTTTACAGAATGCATATGGAGAAGGTAAATGGACTGATACAGTTTTTTGGTTATTCATGATAGGGTGATTGCTGCTATAGAGAAGATATGTCTAGAAGACAAAGTAGAAGAAAGGAGGTAGCAAGGAAGAAAGAGAAAGAAAATGAAGAAGCAGAGATGAAGAAAGAGAAGAAGAAAGTAAGGGTCTGAGATCTCAATAGATTGATAGCAGCAGAGGCCCATGCTTGGGAGAAGTTCATCATGAACCAAGCTAGTCTCTCTTTATAAAATTTCTATTAAAATTTAATTTAATATAATGTATTGTACAAAACTCACTAAAAGACAAATTTGTGAGATTAAACAATTGGGGGGGAGCCCAAAGGTCGCAGGGGGAGCCCAAAGGTCACAAGGGGTAGCCCAAAGGTTTTGTTTTTTTGTATAAATATAGGAGAGTTAGATGTAATAAAGGACTTTTTCCAGATAGATTTGTGAGAGTATGTTGTAAGAAGAACTATTTCCTTTTGCAATAAAGAATTACAAGTTTCCTGTTGGAGAAAGCTTGGTGGAAGATTTCAAATGCTGTGCTTTGGATTTGTTGAATGTGAAGTACTTCGTTTTCAGCTTTGTGTCCATTAACTGTGAGATCGTTCTAACTCTTTGAACCTATGATCTTGTTATGAGTGTGCTCTAGTTTATTCTATGAAAATTCCACTATGAGTAATGAAGGATTTTCATAAACAATGAGCTATCATGTTGTTCATATATCTATTAATGTTCATGTATTTTGAATTAAGTAACAGCTATCTGTGATTTTTCTTAATGCATGTGCAGAAATACATTACTCATTGATAAATGATAATCTTACTCCCTAGGGATAGTTTAGATAGTTAGTTGTAGTTTCTTGCTGTGTGTGATTTAGATGCGAGAGAGTTAAGAAGAGAGGTAAGAACCTGTGCATCACATTGTGACCGCTCCTCATATTCTCTATCAATCTGCATTTTTAGATAGGCACTTGGATATTATACTTAAACATAAAAAACTAAAAAATACACATGGTGGACCGGGCCGTAACCAGTAAAACCTTTTATTTTGTTACTTGGCCTACGGTAGCCGGACCGTAAACTGGACAGATTCCCCATACCAAATAGTAACGGGCTAGTTGGGAACATTTACTGGGGTGAATCCCTAGCTGTTGTTACCTGCAATTTTCCAGGCCTCAACACATACATAACACATAAATTGGGAATAATTAAAAACACGGTAAGCACTTATCTTTTAACTGAAGTTGTCCAAGCAACTGGCTATGGGAGAGAAACATTGCACCCAACCATAGATATTTTTCCAACCTATATTTTTTTAGCTAAGTGACCACCTTCAAGTTGGGATATGTATCCACTAAGGAGGAACTACTCAGGATCACTCACAACCATAAGCACAAGAACTTATGGTAGGCCAACACAAAACTATGTTTGTCAATAAAGTAGGGAGTTGGGGAAGGAGATACCTAAGCCAGTGATCTCAACTATAAATCTACAGGCATCTCACTTTGTATTTACATAGTGTTGGAACCCACAATACCTACCACACCCAATGAAAGGAAGGTCCCCTTGTTGGCTACGTAGTCCTTCAAGCACCCCTTCACTCTAGTGTTATTTAGGGTGGGCATAGAAAGTTCCAAGATTCCAAACCTTATAGATTCTTTCCTTTATAACTGGGTTTATCAAGAAACTCCAACCTATGAACTCTCTCCCACAATAATATTCTCTTGGATTTTTCCCCAATTTTTCCACGTTACTGTGAAACACGAAATTTAACTTCCATTCTTGTAAATCAGGGTCTTCCTATAGATTTTCAGGAAGTTACTACTCTCAAATTCACCCCAAGGTTTGTATCTATGGATTCCCCATTGGATTTCACTCCTCACATGAATTTTTGGGTGTTTTTGGCACTTCAAAACATGGGTCCTTTCCAAGTTGTGATATGCAAATTTCACTCCTCGGAATGCATAGCAAGATGAAAATTGATCTCAGGATGTTCAACAATGGAATGAGGAGTATGGGAAATGAATTCCTCCAGGGAAGAATGAATGGTGGGTCCAGTAAACCATTCCCATACTCAACCAAAAGAATTTCTGATTTTTCCCATTCTCCATGAATGCATGAGCTTGTTTTTCAACTACTTTCTTACAACAGAAATAAATGTCAGTTAGGAAGTCAAAATGTGTTCTAAATATGACATTTGAAAACACATGGATCAATCCCACAACCCCTTACCTCTCTCTAGTGGATACACATGCCCCCCTCATTTTAGTTTCTTCCAAATCCAACTATTGGTATTTTTATTGCATTATAAATATTTACATGATTTTACAATTTCTATGGCTTACTAGCACATGGCTAGCAAAATAGAAAATACTTTCTTTTAAACTTAAGCATTCACTATAGGGGCCTTGGACTTGAGCTCCACGCTAGAAATCATACATTGAATATACACAACATTTACATATAAAGCCAATACATTCTGAGGGTCAAAATGGGGGTATTACATAAAGTGACTAAAGTACTATATTTTGTTTGTTTGATATTTTTCTTTCTATTTGTTTCAACCTATTTACATTTATTTCAGAATTTATTTTTTATTTTTCATTAATTTTTCTTTCCTTTTCTTTTATTTTTTTTAAAAATTTGCATGTGTTTTGCTTGACATTTATGATTGAGTTATTTTTGGAGCAGCTTAGAACATCAAGACAAATAGATATTGCAAGAGGAATATTAAGTTTAGCTGTATAAATAACTAAATATGCATTTGACGAGTTTCTGATATTGACTTTGTCTGTTTTGGTATCTCGGTAATGGTATGAAATATTACCCCTATTATAGAAAGTGGATAAAGTTATTTCATTAATTTAATTATACAACTATTTGTGTTATTTGTTCGTTTTATGGGATTATCTATTTTTTCCTATGACTATACCTTCAGGGAAGCAACCTAACATGATATTTTGTTTTCAAGACCATACAAGTATTACTTCATCCTTGTTTGATTTCATCCCTTATATTTCCCAATCCAAACAACAACTAGAAAATTCCTAGGAAGAAATTGCTTAAGAGATAGGATTGAATGAAAAAGGGAACTTGCTCTCCAATGAGCTCTAAATAACTCTAATCTTCATGCTTGAGTCATTTATGTGAGATAGTCCTTAACAATATCATTGAATCAGAGGTAAGTCTCCTTAGTTTGACTCATTATCAGAATTTAGGAGAAGAAGAAAGATATTTGAAGGATTGTGGTGAACCGTTGTTCATTATTAATAAGATTCTGAATTTGAATATCCTATCTATAAACTTACCTTTTCACAAACTCCTTCGTCTATCACAAGCTAGATGATTGCTCTAGTAGAATACTCCTAGACTTTAGGCAACATGCATAGCGGGTACAATCCTGTTGAAATTACGTTAAAAACTTATCCAACAACTAGATTTCAGTATCCAATAATCATTCACCATTAATTCATGTTAAACCCTCAAGCATTCAAATGGAATTATGAGCAAAAATACAAATGACTACGAATTGAAAATTTTCAGTGGAAAAAGAAGAGTAGACAAACATTCAACCATACATTGGCCACGAGATATTTTCTAGAAAATTCTCTTGGAAAAACCCCCACACACAAGGAAAACTAGTCAAATTATAGAGAATTTTATCATCCTTGATAGATGAAGAAAATTTGGAAATTATAGAAAAAATACCACATTAAATGTGCCTATATAGTCTACAATAAATGTATAAAAACCTCGATTTTCATGCCCAATAGTAAGTATGTCATGTACATCCTTCTTGGAACTCATGCTCAACAAACAAACAATATGTACATCTTGATTATATATGCATGTACATTGCCTCAAACTATGTGCAATAATACAACAATTAATATCATGTATAATCCTCAAAATATGTGGCAAGTATGATGTTCTTCCTACTACCCTCTTCCTCAAAATTTGTTTCCTATACATGCCTCACTACTGTTGTACAACCATGTCAAATTAGTACATACACTTGATGCCACGAAATTTGTGCCTCTTCCATTCCTTGAGATTTGTACCCTTCAACCTTGTTGCAAAATCTCTTCATTTACTCTTCATCTTTCCAAAGCTCTCTCATTCAATGTGTCTCTCCACTCTCCTTAGGTCTCTTTTATAATTTTATTAATAAATCTTCATCTACCTCTAAATATCAATGGTCAAGATTAGATTGGGCCTCACTAGATCTACAATTGTGACTTAATCTCTCATTAATATGAACTAATCTCTCATTAATATCACTTAAGTCACTTAAGTCACTCAAACTATATAAAAGTAAATTTAGTGATTAAAAATAAAAGTCACATTATAAAGTGCTCAACTAGAGTGCATCGCTCAGATCTCAATGGTTAGGATTATATTTTGGCCTCACTAGATCTATTGCTATGACTTAATCTCTCTTTGATATTATTTAAATTATTGTTGACACAAAACCCATTGACTTGGGTTCACTCTCTGTCGACACCCAAACCACCACGATCTCCCTGAGCACTGACCTAGCCATATTTTACCCCGTCCAGCAACACCTGTAGAGCAGATGAAGTCTCACTGAAGATGTTCAAGGGAGAACTGTCGGAACCAAGTTTTCGCAGTGTGAAGGAGGATCATGCATCTACTTATCAATTCAACTCAACATTATTCAAAAAATCTAATTATTCAGATTATGCATTAACAAACACATGTCAACATTCAATAGATCACATTAGAATAATTGAACCGCAGCAAAACATAGATGTGCAACCAGATCTAACAGTGTATCATCATTTATAGTAGAGAAACATTACACCATTCATAGGTCCACATTTCATTCACATTTAGATCAGAGAAATCAGGAAAACAAAAAGATATAAAAAGAAACAATCATTCTACTCAATCTCTATCATGTCATATTAATCTTCATGACAAAAACATAGGTTCTCCAAAATATTTCTTCAGTTCACATACACAAATCCAAAAATCCTTGGCAAAAACCCAAAGAAGCTAAGAAGATCTAAGCTGATCTAAGAATCCAAGAAGATCCAAGAACATATAACACTTGCACTTCTAAATCTATTTATAGGCTTGTGCCTCAATATTGGTGGTCCACTTTAAGTCAACTTCCTAACTACTTCTAACAAATTCTACAAAATAATGACTACAATCCACATAATGCAGTCCAAATCTCTAAAATATGACCAAAATACATAAAATATCTTTAATTTTCCTTGCATGCTATTTTCCACCTTGTGCAACATCCACGATGTTGTGCAGCTAAATTACCCCAAAAGACCCCCAATACAATCTTGTGGCTCTCCCTCGAGCCACGTTAGTTGGAAATAGTGTATCCGCTGATGCGGTCCAAATCTACAAAATATGACAAAAATTCATAAAATATAGTAAATTTTCCTTGCTCACCATTTTCCACCTTGTGCAACTAACTTACCCCAAAACTGCCTGCCAACAAGCCCATAACACAATCTTGTGGATTTCCCTTGAGCCAAGTCAACTGGAAATGGTGTATCCACTGATCTTCACCTTGAATTCCTTGTACTGTTGGGTGATCTCCTTGACCTGTTCTTTGAATTCATGAGTAGTCTCCCGGATTTTTGTCACTTCTCACTCCAATGGGTGCTCCACGATCTTTGCTGTGACATCCTTTCTACCCTCCTGAACTTCTTGCAGCATTGAAATTTCATTTATCGAGAGCTGTGCACTAACATCTTAAAATTCATCTAACTATATTGTGTTCCTCTAGTGACAATCCCTCACCTTTGCAACCCGCTGTTATAAGTCCTTCAGCTCCATGGAATTTGTGATCTATACAACTGGGGGCATCACTTTGAGTGATGTCCTTAGTGTGGCCTATTGTCCTTCAGCCTCCTGAAACTATACGGTTAGTTTCTCCAACTGTGCATCCTGAACTACAGTGCCCCAAAATTGTGTAGTTGCATTAGTTATTCCCTTCGCTTCTTGCTCCATTTCCTTCAACTATGTCGCAAAGTCCTCAATGATGCATTTTCTTTCTACAACTTCCTCCAATGGTGTTCCTGGAGCCACTATTGCATGTATATTATTGTTGTCGCATTTCAACTGTACAATTATGACCCCAATCCGATCTTCTTTTTCCTCCACATCCAAGTCCTCCTTGCTCTTAGGTATTTGTTGGAAGGTATCAGAAATTGCCTACTGCAAATGCACCTTGTTGTCCCAAAGTTATGCTTTCTCTACTACCAATCGATCCTACTCCTTCTTGAGCTCCAAAATCTCCTTTTCTTTTTCTTCTATCAACCGATCTTATTCCTTCTTCAATGACTCAATATCTTTGTGGGATTCATCCTCTTTCTCCTATGACCTGAAGAAGTGATCACTGATTATTTTTTCCCTATCCACCAACTCCTGATTGGTGACCCTCTACATCTGCACCAATGTACATGTCAACAACACATTGATGTCTACAGAAAGATCCTGTAACTGTTGCAATGAGGCATTGAGATCCTCGTTGTTGGTCTCGATCGCATGCGAAAGAATTTGCACATTCCTAATCTATGTCCTAGTGTTGATTGAGCAAATCTTCTGCATAGTGGCTACCTCCAGTACCTTATTTAAAACTGAATCTATCAATGATTGAAGGCAATTTTTAACCTCACTAAATCCATATTTCGCTTTCTTATTCATCTGTTCTCCTGTAGCATCAGTCGGTGTTGTAATTGTCACAATGATACGACTATGATTGCTCCTCATTCATGGTGCAGTGTTGTTTGTTGCAACCTAGTCATTCCTCTTCTTCGTATGGGATTCCTCAAATAGTCGCTTCACATCTGAATCTGTGGGGTTCCTCATTGATGCTTCATCAGAATCATGATCACTCGATGGGTCGAATAGAGGATCCATCGATGCATCATCTGGTGGACCCGTCGATACTTCCTTGATGCTGATAGGTTCATGCCATTATTGGGGCTAATCAACAATAATAGTTTCCAGCTATGCGTCAGAAACCTTATATGTTGTGGGAAACCATTGTTTATCCTGGTCTCATCACATCTGTACATGAATGGCATGTGACTCAATCGCAAATCAAAGGACTTGATGGTATTTCACCACTGCTTCCTTTGTTAGTCATGGAACATTCATTGCTACAGCCTGCAGCACCTCCCAATATATCCATAACTGAATTGCATAGTCCTTAAGTTGCTCTGCTTCCTTCACGTACTAGACATTCTGGTCTCACACACCTTTACAAACCTTCACAATGTCCACCTCCATCCCCTAATAATCCTCTGGCTCCATCCAAGCCACGAGCACAATCAAAATAAGTATCCAACTGTAGGTGAACAGTCGCTGGCCCACCTGGATTGCTAGTGCACCGTGAGTCAATTGGTTCATGAGGAACAACAACCAATTCATCTTCACCCCTTGTGCACATTTCTCTGCACATGCAAGGATCCCTGAATTACATTGGTTGGTTCTGTTCATTCTGACTACTTTGTTATCCATAATCATCTCCGCAACGTGAATAACCCGATCATTTATATTGTCAACGTTGTACGCCCATCCGTCGCGCTACAGGTTGTATCTCATCTTCAGCTTTGCAACCAACATCTTATCATTGTCTTTCCCCTTAAAGTACTATGATATGTCTGGCCCCTCCTTGGGAAGCCCCGTGATCTTTGAAATAAGTGCCATAGTGACTACGACCAATTGATCTAGCCATAGAATCCCGCCATGGAAGCACGCAAACAACCGCTTCACACATGCATTTTCCTCATTCAATCATAGAAAGTGTGGCATGTTGATTAGTCCCAGTAGTCTTGATATCTCCAAACCCCGTGCCCAGTCATGTGGAATGCGTGGTACTGGGCCGCCTCCTACTTGTGTCGCGGGTAGATACGGTTCTGTAGTAATCTCTAGTGATGCAACTATCTCATGATCCTCATATTTCATCCATGTGAACGAGGGGAAAATGTCCATTGTACATATCATGCCCTATGTCATCAGTGACATCCTGACTTAGTACTTCTGGTTCTTCGTCGTATTCTTAGGATTTGCATTGGGTCGACAGGGGGGCACATACCCACGGATATCCGCAGTAGATACCCCTATGCGAGCTAATGATTCATCCACCCCTGAAGTCAATGGACTCATCTATGTAGGATCCTCCTCTTGGGCCCACGTGAAAAATATGTTTTGGTGCTTCTTCTGCATCGGGGATTTGGGCCATTGTGCCCCTCTCTCCTTCTTCGGAACCGATGATGAACCCAATAGCATGCTTGCAACTTATTATTCAATGGGCACCCCGATGATTGGTGAGTCCCTCTCGCTTGAAATCTCGACTGTGATCAACTCACTCAGCATGCCTCATAAGTGCCCCAAGTTCTCAACAAGCACTCGAGCTTACTCCACTTTTCAACTCAAGAAATCACCACAACACAACTCACTACAACAATCTCTACAACTCTATCGACAACTCAAATTTTCACAATGGTGAATTCTGACCACGTTCGACCTCTTCTTATAGCGTCGAATCGATCTTCCACCCATTATGACCAAATAATTATGAACCCTTTTCATCATTACAACCTAAATCTTACATTAATCGCTCGAATCCACTATTGATCCTGTCAATCCAACGGTCGGATCCGTCATTAATACGCATCTTATCTAAGAGCGCCTCCAATTAACTATTTTAACTACCCAATTTATTGTTGATTTCACTCTATTACGGCTCTATGGGCGTCGTGGTATGACTTACTATTCGCGATACTGACTCGTCTACTTGCGCACCCACTTCTTCCTAGTGCATCATTCTCCTAACTACCATATCATGCACAAATTTTTTTTTTCATCGCGTAGTGCCTCAAGCATCGCATGACTCCTTGCCCATATTGTAGGGCTTCAACATGATACCATTCACTATCTTTGCAAGCATCGCTCTGTCTAACTATTGCAGTTGTATTGCATGTCCTACAATAATGGAACTAATGACAGATGGACCTACCCAATGCATTTTTAACTTACCTAGATGTTTCGCGAACTTGCTGTCATACATCAGTACCAGGTCTCCTTTTTGAAAATGTTTGTTCTTAATATGTCGATCATGCCAAGGTTTTTGTTGATCCTTCTCAATGCACTGGTGAAAAATTGTATCAAATCGGTCTTATTCTAGTTGCACCAATTGAGCCAGGAATTCTTCTAATTCTCCTTCATCATCCATGCCTATTGCTCCTGCTATGTGAAAACTTGGAACAATGTACTCCATCAACATGACTACCTCTTATCCATACACCAATTTGAACGACGTTTTTCCTATCAATATTTTTCAAGTGGTATGATATGCCCACAATACTATTGGAATATTCAAATCCCAGTCATCATGGTTTGTGTTACATACCTTTGTGATCGCATGCTCCAACACCTTGTTGAACGCCTCCACTGTCCCATTTTCTTGTGGATGATAGAGGGTACTTTTCTTATCCCATATCTAAAATTATTTTGTTAATGCATGACTGTGTGATTGATGAAGTGACATCCCTAGCCACTCATCAATATCCCTGGAGACCCAACCCTAGTAACAATGTTTTCTAATAGGAATCTACAACAGGTGCATCCTCCACCCATATTGTCAAATAGTTTTTCAATGTAATGATGTATTGTGCACCGGTTCTCTTCCCAGGTGGGTTGATGGGTCCCACAAAGTCCAAATCCAATTTATCAAATGACTGCAATGTCACCTGAGGTACCAGTGACATCTCATCCCTCCTTGATAGTTTCCCAGTTCTTTGACAGACGTCGCAAGACCTTGCATAATCTGTTGCATCAACATTGAGAGTGGGCCACCAAATCCCTGTGCGGAGCACCTTCATGGCAGTAGCCCAACCTTCATAGTGTCCACCTACAAATCCTGCATGTGCTTCTACCAATATTTTCCCTTTTCATGTGGTAGGACACATCACCTTAAGATCTCATATGGTCCTCGCTTATAGAGTTGTCCAACGATCAACTGGAAATCTGTGACTTTAACAACCAATTGCTTCTTCTGACATGTAGTAAGATATTCTGGTGTTGTTCCTGTTGCCACAAAATGAACTATTTTCTCATAGTAATCATCAACCATCTCAAATTTGAATAGTTGCACATTTGGAAACCCATATTCAATGTTTTTTGGTTCTTCACCTGTCTCAATCCGGAATAAGTGATCTGGGCCATCACTCAAGTGACCCAGCTTCACAGTTATCTCAAAATCAAACTCTTGAAAGAGAAATATCCAACGACATACATTACCCCCCAACAAAGGCTTATTGACCAAGTATTTCAAAGCAGAGTGGTATGTGAACATCTTGAAATGACCGCCCAATAGGTAATGTGAAAACTTCTGTAGCGCATATAGCATTTCCAAACCTTCCCTCTCTGTTGTTGTATAATTCTTATCTGCGGATGACAACTTCCGGCTAGCGAAAGCAATCAGGTGATCAAAATATCCTTCCCCTTCACTCCCAATACAATTGACAATGCATCCACATGGACATGAAAATCCTTAGTCCAATAAGAAAAAACTAGTATTGGTGCGGAAGCCATCTTGGCCTTTAGTGTATTAAAACTGCCTTGACACTCTTGGCTCCATACAAATAATTAATCCTTCTATAGCAACCTCTCCATAGGAGATATGATCATGGAATAACCTTAGATGAACTTGCGTTAGTATCCCATGTTTCCTAGTGTTGGTCAAAGTTAATTCACATTTGTAGGCAATGGCAAGCTCAAAATCAATGCAATCTTTGTTGGGTTAACCAATAGTCCTTGCATGTAAACAATGTGTCCCAACAACATCCCAAAAGGTGCGTAGAAAATGAACTTCTTTGAGTTCAGCGTGATCTGATGTTGTTGACATCGCTCAATCATCAATTGCAAGTTCGCCATATGGTCCCTGATCAATCCATAAACCATGCAGTAATCCATGTAAACTGCCAGAAACTTCTGAATAAAATATTTGGATGCATCGACAACAATCCTAGAGAATATCGCAGGTGCATTTTTTAGTCCAAATGGAATCATAGTGTATTGAAAACATCCCCATTCAGTAACAAAGGTTGTATTATGGCGATCCTCATTCACGACCTTAATTTGGTGATAGCCAGAAAATCCATCTGTGAATGAATAAATTTCTTGACCTCCCACTCCTTCTAGTACCTCATCAGTGAATGGTGTCGAAAATGGATCATGTAGGAACGCATAATTCAATTTTCTAAGATCGACACAAATTCGAATCTCACCTGTCTTCTTGTCTTGCAATACTATGGGACTGACCCATTCCGATTCCTCATTTTTTTCTATTATCCCAGCATCCAACATTCTCTCGAGCCCATCCTTGACCCTCTCCTTGTATCGCAAATTTAAGCAATATGGTTGTTTTTTCATAGGCTTCACATTTGGATTCAATGGGATCTTCATCTCTCCTAAGTCTCCCAGTATTTCTTTAATCTTAGAAAATTTTGTAGGAAACAAATCTTGGAATTCATGCAGTATATCCATTATATTTTCCATGGTTTCTTCATTCCAATAGTCCCCAACATTTGCAAAATTTGGGTTCTCCTCTATCCCAATGTTGACCTTCCAAATTTTTAATGGTTGATTCATTGGATTCGTTGGTAGGTCAGGTGCTATGACATCCTGACTACCTTATGTATCTATAATTTTGATGTTTCATGGATCATCACCATCATCTAGTCCTCCTATCACATTGTATCACTCCATCATCGACTGCATTGGACATCTCTCACGCGGATCCACTAGATATGAAACTAGAACTACCTTCATAACAACATCGTGAATGTGCTACAGTGCACCATGAATAGCTAGATTGGTCACTGCAAAGTTGAAGGTGTGATTGAATCAAATCGTCAACTCTTCTTGAGTATTGATTTCTCTGTGCAACTCAATTGATAAATACCATGACTGTGACATCTCATCCAATGTGTGGACAAAATAAAGGACCCACTCATCCTTTGGTCGCAAGGCTATCATGGTCTACCATGCGATGAAATGACCACCTAGATCATTCCTCCCATCATACCTCTTGGCTTGATATCTCATGTGTTTCCAAATCGAACTATCATCAGCCTATGACACTGTGGCCATCCAGTGATCAAATTATTATGGATCTCCCACCAACGTGCTGGAGCAGCCTTCAATGCTTCATCCAGTGCCAACAAACATTGTGATTCTGACACCTTATCCTCAAATTCAACAAGAAACTCAGACAAATCGAGCAGTCCTTCATATACTAGTAGCTCAACAATTTATATTGCGACTCGACACAATGACTGAGTAAATAGGTCACACTTTCGAATCGATACCTCATGCATTCGATTCTGCCAGTTTTCCAAAGCATCATTAGAATCCGAAGACGCATAGCTAGCGCTGTGTCAACCGAGATCACTGTCGATATTCGGATGGATGTAGTCCTTTGAAATGTTATATGTATGATGCCATATTTTTACATCTTCTTCCCTAACTTTTTCAACATATATTCATCCTTCAGTTGGATCCATCAAAGCTATGACTCTGATGTCGCGGTTTTCAAAATTCATGACACGTTTCTTAAAATTGATCACCACCAAATTGTCATTGGCCCATCCAATCCCTAGCAGCGTGGGATATGAGCCTTCACCATCAATAACTTCAATAACATGAAAATAAGCATAAGTCTTTATCCCCTTAACCTCCACTACAAGACGAGGAACTTGCACAATTGGTGTTACTCTGGCCTGGTTATCCAATCGCAGCTGCACATGGGATCAAACCAACTATGGGCTCCCTATATTTTCCTAGGTATGCTTCATTAGAATGTTGACATATGATCCTAGATCCAAGATGAAAGAATCTACCTCATAGTCCCCAATCTTAATATTCATTTGCATCTCTTTTCCCATCTTTTTCTTGTGTAAAGGGTTCACTACGGACTCCTTCCATCCCTTGGTCGGTCGATGCAATAGAGCCTCAATATCAGTGAGGGCATCAAGATCTTTCGCCAATGACAAACATATTTCAAATAAGTTTTGAAAGGTACCATGCTATCACAATGGTCCTACTACCAAAGTTGAATCAAAAGCAGTTGGAATCTCATAAATAGGTAACTTACCAGGATCTCTCCTTATCCCATCATGTGCTTCAAAGAATGTATCTCTTTTAGGATCGACATCAAACTGCACCATCTTCTTACCATCCAGTCAAATTTTTGGAAACGGGATAACATCCCCCATCTTTGCACCTCCATAAGTAATGACAACAACATCAGTGTCCTGCATTCTTGGTTCTACTGAGATCTTTGCAACAATTGGTCCTTGATTCTGATACAGCGATTGATTCACGTGTTGGTTCACATTCTTATTTGCATTCTGGTTATGATTATGAAGCAAGTTCTCATTCTACAACTGAGGAATGTTTCCGTCTTTCCACTTCGCGATCAACTACGAAAAATTCTCAATAGTGTGGTCAACAACGATAAAATAGGTACACTGTGCTTGAAATCATAGGAAATATCTCTGATAATGTCCCAGTACTCTACAATTATAACATTATATAGGCCCATGACCAAAACCTCCTCATCATCCTCCTTAGAATCCTTCGCGAAAGCATCCTTGCTACTGGTACTATGGTTGATTCAATTGCTACTACTATGGGGGATTTGTTGTAGTTTCCTATACTACGGTTGAGTGAACTTCGGTTGCTACAGAGCCATCTGTTTCTGGTTGTATTGTGGCGAATAAAACTGCGGTTGTGGCACAAACTGCATATGTGGTTGCAATTGTTGTACAAACTGCGGCTGTGGTTGCACCTGCAGTACAAACTGCATAAGTGGTTGTAGTGGTGGATGTACAACCTGTGGATGCCACTGTGGTTGTTGCACCGTCCGATGGTGCTCTCCCTTCACATAGTACATGTCCATTGTTCTATCCTGGAGTAGATCATATGCATGAAAATCCTTATCTTCATGCCCAATAGACCGGAAAAATGTGCAGTACAAATTCATTGGCTTCTTGACCATCTTCTACATATATCCAAAATCTTCGTGTCGATGCCCATAAACTTAGCAGATATGGCATCATGGCATGTTTCCATAACATAATGAGTTTGGTGCTCCTGATAGTAAGTAATTTCAAAAATATGGGCATTGATACTTATGATGTGCCTCTGCAGGACATCGAGTACACCACACTTGCTCACGATGCTCTTTTCCTTTCTTGATATCTTGCAACTGGAGTGTTAGATTCTCCAGTTGTGTTTGAATTTGGTTCATACCGACTTCATTCTCTCCAAAAGGTGAAGCTTCCAACTTCATTGCAATCTCTATATCCTCGCTCTATGTCGCAATATTTTACTACATCGATGGCGTTCTGATGTATGACACCAACACCATGATTAACCATTCCTTATGTTGAACATCACTCATCTCAAAGCTAACTCTTTCCATTGGTGTCTTGAATCATTGATCGAAATACTAGACAGTTTCATTTAGATATTGCTTAGTCTCCTTCAACTCAGTGATGTATTGTGCTTCAGATTTCGGTTTTTTGAATTCTTCAATTAATCCTTTTCTAATTTCTGGCAGATTCTTCGCTGGAGTTTCTGTAGGAACTTGTACAAAATTCATGAACCAATCTAGTGCATGAACACAAAGGGTCATCGCCAATTAGCCCTTCTTGACATCATCATTTGGAGTTTGTTTGATAGTCCACACTGCTTCACACAAGAACTAGTGTTTCTTGGGATCCTTAGTCCGGTTCCCATGAAACATGGGTAACTTTGCATCATCGCCCACCATCCTGGGCCTTCTTCCTACAGTCGCTGGTCTACTACTATTAGAGTGATGTTGATACACCGGACAAGTCATTATCAAGCTAGTATTTCTTCCTGATTGTGGCGCAGTGAACGGAGGTGTGGGTAGGTTGTTTCTTTAGGTTGGCATTAGAGGAAATTTCAACTCAAAATGGGCCTTTTAACTTTTATTAAAATTCCATGTCATCATGTGTTAGCCAACGAAATTGCTTTAAATTTGAAATACCGTATAGGTCTTAAACACTATTTTAATATAAATTTGGGGATAGGTATCATAAAAAAAACTACTTTTTTTGTTTTTATTTTTGACATATCTCTCCGTGTTTTTACTCAAATTTCGATCGGGAGAGCTCGTTGGATGCATAATTAAATTCCGAATCCAACGAGTACCCACTCGGCATACTTTTGACGGACCCCACTACCCAAAAAACAAGAAATACATGAAAAAACGAAATGATGATGTCATCATTCCGTGTTTTCAGGTATTTGTTTTTTTTGGGGTAGCGGGGTCCGTCAAAAGTATGCTAAGTGGGTACTCGTTGGATGCAGAATTTAATTCCGCATCCAATGAGCTCTCCCGATCAAAATTTGAGTAAAAACACGGGGAGATATGTCAAAAATACAAACAAAAAAGTAGTTTTTTTCTTTTCTTCCTCCAAAATTAATAAATATTATTTTATTATTTTAACTATTATTTTATTAATTCATTTTAGGAGGCCCATTTTGAGTTGAAATTTCATCTAATGTATTTCCTCGGGCTTGAATGTATATTGGTCGTATCCTTCATTGCTATAGGGTCTCTTCGTCCTATGTGCTCTTCTCTCGTGGTCTCATATTTTGGTCGTTGGAGGACTCTCTCCTGTCCTCTACCCATTCTCTTGCCGAAACCTTGCTCCTCCTCTCATAAGATCACTTTATTCCTTGGCTTCCTTCAGAGTCTCACTGTAAATTCCATCCATCTACCTCGGATCATTCCATCCAACCCTCATCTCCATGATAACCGCAGCCTTCGCACACCATGGTTCTATTTGGTGGAGTTCATTTTCAATAATCCTTTTTCGTAGATGAGCATCTTAATAGACAACTGCAACGATAACAGGAACCTACCTCTTGGTTTGTTAAAGAACTCCCTTTATGCGTCACTGTAATATTTAACTGTGTCGACCACGAACTCAATGATTTATCCTTCCAAGATGTTTTCAAGCCAAATTTCAACAAACCTTGATGATTTATTGTCTACCTCCTGCAATTGCTAGATCGGTTCTAGGGTCTAGCCAGTTGGTTCACCTCCTTGGAAATTTGTTTTCTGATATGTTAATCATATTAACCACTCATACAAGATGATCAGAAACTCAGAGAAAAAGTACTCGTGTACATTGGAATACAATTACCTCTCTAGCCACTTCTCCGTCGTTAGTCCAGGGTTCTGATTCTCTTTCTTAGTAAAATCATGTGCCTTTTGGTCGAACCAATCTTGGATTTCTGGTCTCGTCAAATGCCACAACATTTCCTCCTTCCTCTTAAACTTAAGGTCTCAACAATGGAACCATTTGTTGACACAAAACCCATCAACAGGGGTTCACTCTCTATCAAAACCCAAACCAACGTGATCTCCCTTAGCACCGGCCCAGACAGGTTTTACCCCGTCCGATAATATGTACATAGCAGATGAAGTCTCACCCGAGATGTTCAAGGGATAACTATTGGAACCAAGTTTCTGTAGCATGAAGGAGGACTGTGCATCTACTTATGAATTCAGTGCAACATTATTCAACAGATCTAATTATTCAGATTATGCATTAACAGAATCATGTCATCATTCAATATATCACATTAGCATAATTGAATCATAGCAAAACATCGATGTGCAACCAGATCTAATAGTGTATCATCATTTATAGAAGAGAAACATCACATCATTCACAGATACACATCGCATTCACCTTTAGATCTCAAAAAACATGGAAATAGAAAGATAGAAAAAGACACAATCGTTTCGCTCAATCACCATCGCGTCATATTAATCTTCATGACAAAAACATAGGTTTAGTTCTTCAATTCACCTACACAAATCCAAAAAGCGTCGAAAAAAGCCCAAAGAAGCTAAGAAGATTTAAGATGATTTAAGAATCCAAGAACATCTAACAATTTCACTTCTAAATCTATTTATAGGCTTGCTCCTTTACATTAGTGGTCCACTTTAAGTTAACTTCTTAACTACTTCTAACAAATTCTACAAAATAATGACCATAATCCACATAATGTGGTCCAAATATCTAAAATATGACCAAAATACATAAAATATCTTTAATTCGCCTTGCACACCATTTTCCACCTTCCACAACATATCTCACTTTGCGTAGAATCTGCAATGCCGCACAACTAACTTACCCCAAAACTTCCTAGCAATAATCACTTAAGTCATTCAAACTTTATAAAATTCACTTTAGTAATTAAATTTATAAAAGTTACTTTATAAAATGCTCATATGTTAGACACCACTAATGTAGGAGTACATGTTCGAGCTAACTTGCTAAAAAAATTCCCTCTTAGCAAGGAAGGTACTTATGGAACCTCGACCTGGATCTGTCTCCAACCCCATCACTCCATTTTTTATGTAGTTTCTCCATATAAGCCAGAAGGATTCTCTTCCACCTACATTGGATGTTATTCTAAAGACACGTTATTTCAAAACATGCTCGAAGGAGTCTCCTCAAACTCATATGTATCCAACTGAGTCATTTCATGCCAACTGACTCTCCTAACAATACTAGAAGAACCCACATAACGAACTATCCATGAAACTGGCACAGACCTTGAATCCAAGATCCCCTTGGACCCAACCATAGGCTGTCCTTGCAACATCAACCTCATTCTCATCATGTGGTCAGATGAATCACTGCCCACAACCCATGCTCCAATGTCCTCAAACCCTGCACTAGCACTACCTGAATGACAAGAGACCAGAGAAAATTCCTTCTCAAACTTCTCATCAAAGTCATCAATCTTAGCTAAAGTTGTTGTATGTATCTCATTCTTTCCCTTCTTCTTTTTGTTTAAATATTGAATCACATAGTGGTCAAACTTGTGACATGCAAATCACTTTTTTCGTGCCCTTCTTATATTTTCCTTATGAGCTAGACCCACTATATAGGCCTTTCTTGGGCCTCTGATTTATCTTCCCTATAAGATAAACATTCCCCTCATCATCCCCATGCTATTGGTTTGTGTGGATGAAGATAAATCTCATCTCCTCCTGTATTAATTCATCCCAAAGGATATTCCATGTAGGAATGTTCTATTTTAACGCAACTACATGCATAAAGTCTTGCTGTTGGTGACAATTTATGCACTGGACAAATCTAGTAATAGTAGTGAACTTGGTGAAAAAATAGGAGCATGTTATCCAATCCTTCCAATGAATGTGACCATGGTTATTAGTAGATGAGTGTTTCACAAGATGGACGTATTCAAAAGAATATTGTTTTTTGGATCAACTCTGATTGGTCATCAATTGGCGAAAAATATGCAAAAAAGATATGGGCCTGAAAAGAATCATCCCCACATCGCCTAATGTGATGTGATGAAGATTAATGACGGTGATGATTTCAGGGATTCCAAACCGCATGCAAGTTAATGGATGATCATGATCCTGAAGTAGTTTCCACTCATCCACGTGTCCTTGGATGAGTGCTTCAGGCCCTTAAAAGTAGTTTTTTAATACCATCTAAGCACGACCTTGAATGCCGCTTACAAGACAAATAAATGGGTATTAATAGAAAAGGCATCCAATATAGTGGATGAGAGTTGAAAAAATCCATTGGCAATGAATATTTTAGTATGTAGTTTATGTATATATCAATAGTGTGTATGACGTAAGGGCCTCCAAACTACACAAGCTTTATTATGTGGCAGGGACCCTGATCTGAAAACTGACGATACATGTGTCACTCTAGAAGTGCTTAACGATCCTACAGTCATCATTCCATTGTCCAATTGTCCTTGTCGATAAATTCCCTCCACACCTATATTCATTTACCAATCGCAAAAATGCACATGTCTCAGTCATTAAAGAATGCTTATTAAAAAAATTTTCCTATAGAAAAATCACATTTGAGTTTGTTATTCTTTTTCTAAAAGCTTTCGTTCATTTGAGTCATCTCTCTCCCCCTATATAATTCATTTTCCTTGCTGCTATTTATCTCGGTATCAAGCTACGATGGAGTCCACTATTGAAGTTGCATCCTCACCATGTGCAAGTAAGCCCTCTAGGATCAAAGAGCACCCGATTGACAATCAATTTGACATATATGTGTAGAAATTCAGGCCTGCAGTAGATTAATTTCACTCACAGCAATTAACAATTGATCATGCAAATTATCAACAATGGAGACTGAATATGGAGCTGTAACACAAAATTATATTAACTGAGTGTACAATAGCCAACCCTGTAATAACATAGGCTGCTGAATATATAGAATACATGAGCAAATCAAATGCATGAGGAAGCATCCAAATCTAGCATAAAGCAGGCTTACCCAAAATAGGCAAATCCCCCATAGGTGTAAAAAGCTGATCCCAAATCTATCAAGGACCCCACAAATTAGCAAGGGCGCATGGGAAAGCTAAAGAGTGGTCAAATGGCAGCTCATACATGCTTTTGCATGGAGAAAAGAGTGGAGGATGAAAGGGGAATAAAACAAGTTCACCTCACCTAGTCTAGCTTTCCTTATGTGCTTTAAAAACTGGAAAAGCAGTCAACAAAGTAGAAAAAGCAGAAGGGCGCCTAGGAGGCCAAGAATAAATCAGATTTGATTCCTAGGACTTTCCCAAGTGCTCCATGAGTCAATAATGGCAAGTTTGACCTCTATGGATAGGCAATTGACAACTTGCACATGGTGGGACTCATGGACTAGGCAAATAAGACAAAATAAATGAAATAATGTCTAAGTGGGTAAATACTATGGGTTGATTATTCTAACACCCCCCCTTAAGCCTGACTTTATGAGTAATAAATCAAAATATAGGGCCTAGCAATGAGGCTTAGTCACCCTTTTACATACTGCAAGTCCATATGAACCAAGGAAAGAGGCAAAACCAACTTGGGAAAATCCTCCCTTAAACATGGACTGTAAAAC